>CABFOV010004446.1:0-52421 GCA_902141375.1 Timema poppense | reverse complement strand
GTAAAAGAGCATGTATGTTACCTATTAGCCACCCCCACCCCCCTTTTCAACTCCCTTATCATCACTGAAACAATGAACCAAGAGGCTGGTATATAGATAGCGACATTAGTCCCATGGCTTATTTGGTGCTGACCGACAGCTTACGGCTTTGAAACGTTACCAGACCAATTTATGTATCCCTACGCCGAACCAAATGATCTGCAAAAACATTTGTTTAGCAGCTGTCACTTCTGACAGTCAAAATTTAGGTATATACCTAAATGTTGACTGTCAAAAGTTAGCTGTGAGCTGTCAGTTAGCACCAAAGAAGCCACGGGGCTACTTTACTTAGTGCTCATTACCGAACTAACAGAAAAACTTAAAAAGTACCTTCATCCAGTGATTTGGGGTAACGAAGACTATTATATATATACATTTTCTTTAGCACCGCCTCTTACTCCCTGTTCGGGTTATACTCCTATGAACTATTTACACTATTTGTTTAGAGATTAGGAAGGGTATATTTAGAGGAAGTGTACCCACATTTGCGTGGAGTGAGAGTGTAAACCCATTTTGAAAAAACTCCCCTCAATACACCCGACCAAGATTCAAAACTCGATCTATGATGCAGTGTTAAAAAAAATAGCTGATTGACACCTTTCAATCTAAATAGTTTACATGTGCTCTCGCCTATGAAACTGGATATATTTTTCAATTGTAAAAACCGGATTAATCTTTTGAGCTGTTGTTTCCAGCTCATCCTTCAAATACCGCCCTTCATATTCTTCATTTCCTGATTCTTCAATGTTTTTCTCCTTCTGAACCAAATGTCATTTATATATTCCATGGCCATCACGCACAGTTCACTTGTCTTTGTCCGAAAGGCATTCATTATGAAGACTTCTAAACAAAAAAAGGCCCTCGCCTTTCTGTCATATGGCTCCGAATACAGTTATTTATCTATCATTCAATTTTATTATCAACAAATACCGCACGCTGTGTATTCCTATTCTCAAATCCTTGATCGGTTCTCTTATCCTGATGATTCTCTTTTTTATAGTTTATACTATCCTTTTTTTTATTAACACTTTATTCATTCATTCGTATCTTACAGCTCATTTATTTCACTTCAAATGTATCATGTTCCTCCTACTTCATCTTCTCTTCCATTTCCATATTTCATATTGACCTTGTGTTTAGGTAGGCCTATCTACTTTTATTTGTCTCTATCCCCTACATCTCAACTCTTAGACTTTGTTTCTTCTTCTCTGTACCTTTCTTTGATTCCAAACACGCTTTATTCTTTTACACTTTAATCTCCATATCTTTCATATTGTCTTTACCGGGTTTATCCTTTTACGGGCCCGCGTTATTTCCAGTTCTCTTGCTCTCCTTTCGCCATCTTCTATTTCTCTCTTTCTATCTTCTCACACGATTTCCCTCCAAGAAAAAGAGAAAGAGGGAGGGCACTAAAGTTCTCAACTGCTGGGTCGATACATTTATTACGACGCTTGGTCTCTCTCTCTCTCTCTCTCACTCTCTCTCTCTTTTACTACTAGACGGGGCTAAATATAGACTCGCTGCGCCTGAGAATGAGACCCCAGGCAACACGCAGGACGCACTTTCCTGGAAAGCTCACGCAAAACCCTGAGCTAGTGGTTGGATGAACGGACTGGGTTAGAATGGAAGGAGACGTCCAGGATATTATAGTGTTTGTATCTAAATTAGTAGTTATGTGAACAGTAGACCTCGATCTCTCCATGTTATCATCGTTACTACAATCTTAACATTTCTCTTTAGATTTAAAGTTGAAATATCTGCTATAACTTATCCTTTGATTTGAATTGATAGTTTCCCCTAATGTTCAATTAAGACATAAAACAAATTAATATTATATTAAATATTACATTACATTCCCATATAATAATCATTGTACACGCCGTTTGAGACTTTGGTCTCTCAATTTATCCAAAATTAAAACAAATACACTATGGGTACTTGATCGAATGCTTAGCAATTAAAAATTCAAATCACTTGAGACAGCCTATCCAATGAAAAAAATTTAAGCAGCCACCATATTGAAAAGGATAGTCAAGTTGAAAAATTGTGGACGTAGCTCTTTCCGCCTAGGCTCAAAGAATGTCTGTGTCAAATTTAATTGAAATTGGTCATATGTTTGGCAGTTAATGTGTAACAATCAGAATCCTATTTTGGAGTGACCACCATCTTGAAATGGAAAACTAGACCTAAATTATATGTAGGCCTAAATACGTTGCTCTGCCTAGGTTCAAATAATGATCCTGCCAAATTTAGATAAAACTGATCCACGCATTTGACCATTATAGCGGAACAAAGAACCGAACAGACAATGGAATGCCAATTGGTCAAGTTAAAACATAATATCACAACGCTCAATCAACAAAGACGTTCTTTTTGGGTTGCTTAGATACTTTATTATGCTATTGCAAGAGGTTCATTTTTCAATATGGTTGATTTTATTTGATCGACCACGCTGATGTTGCTAAGAGCCCATTTAATCTCTCTCTTCTTTCTAACGAACATAAGAAAATAGAAGCAATTATAAGCAACGAACACGATCTTTAGTGCTGGCTCTGTGGAGCAACAGTGAGCTCTTGCGGGGTTACGATAAGACAGATTAGTGGAGAATTAAGAGGTTTACACATTATTAAAGACCTAGGCTTCTGTTAAAATTAAATTTTGAAAATAAATACGTGGACTTAACAAATTTTCAATGGTATAAACACGTGACCTTATACAGATGTCTTTAACTTTGGTCTTAGTAATGCTAGAAGTCAAGATTTCGTAATTTTTCATTTGAAAGAGGTATATTAAATTTATTGGTAGTCATATTTAAACAAATAGTCTCATAAACTTTTAATGGAAAGTGCCTGAAAGTGAGAATTTTCCAAATCTATATTAATAAAATAAAGAGTGTGTTTGTTTGTTTGTCTGTCATCTACCGCACGCAGAGATATGAAATTTTAATAACTAATAGCCCCTGTGAACAAACATTTGCACCTCAAAGCAGGAATTCTAACATTTTGATAAGATTATATATTTATTTAAATGTTAGCACCGCGTCTTACAACCCATTCGGGTTATAAGATTTTGTACTAATTACGCTAGGGATCAGGAAGGTTATATTTAGAGGAGTTGTACCCTAATTTGTATGGAGGGAGAGTGGAAAATCATTTTGGAAAAACTACCGACAGTACACTTGAACGATATTCTAGCCTCGATCTTCCCGTCATCGGCAGCCTAGTTTACTGAGAAAGTAGCGCGATAAACCACGTGACCATCGAAGCTGGTTATATGAGTATTGACTAAGAATTGGGTTGGAAGTAAAGCAATAACAAACTTAAAACATTTTTCCTGGGAAACACCTGGTACTTCAACAAATTTATTAAAAAAACAGAGATTATAAAAGGTAGGAATTGATCGTGGTTCTATAGACTCATACACAGAGTTGTGGTATAATTTATAAATTTTCCTTGGGGAATGCTATGCCTCCACCGTGGTTCGTATTCCACGTTAAACTGTAGGTCCTCCATTTCATCTCACAATCACACTACCATTACACATGAGCGTACGTGCGTAAAACCCGAACGGGTAGTAAGACGCGGTGCTAATAATAATATAAATTTTCTTCAATAAGAACAGTTAGATTTGCATTGGATGATGAAAACTCAATTTCCTTAAAGTCATGAGAAACTTTGTTCACTCCACTCTTAATATTTGCTAGGAGGGGACGCGAGAAAAGGGCAGTGTTTTTGCAGTTTTATACCAAAACTTTTTTTGGCCAAAAAAAAAAATTGTTCTCCGGTAAAAACAAAGAGTTTATTTTTCTTCACATGGTGACCTCAACAGTTGTTGAATATCTGTCAAAGGATTTCCTGTATTTTAATGAACTTTTTCGCTTCATCTAAAAAGTTTCTCATCTAATGCTGCTATGCTCGTGACGGATATTCAACAACTGTTTATACCACCATGTGAAGAAAATTAAACTCTATGTTTATTGTGGAGAAATATCTAATTTATTTTGGCCAAAAAAAGTGTTGATATAAAAACTGAAAAATACTGGTCTTAACTCGCTTTCCCTTCTCTACAACCTTAAGATCCCATCTCACAACCAATTAACCGTGATATTTGATGCAAGATTAATTTCACACGAGAACACGTATCGAGGTCTCGTTTCCTGCATTATTTATTTTAAAACAACAAAGCTGGGACCATTGAATTTTTTTAATAATTATGTTTTAATTTCGTTGTATTTTTTAGAAATATGATAAAATTGTTTTACCCGTCTCAATTCCCCTGGTGTTTTTAATACGGTCTGGTCCTCTGGTTAGAGATGCAATTTTTACATAAGTTATGCGTTAACCAGTCAGAAAATCTCTGTAGTGTCCATGTTTGTATTTTATCTGATAGGTTAGAAATGGATAAGGAAACTCTAAAAAAACGTACGGTGCACCAGACTTTCTAACTCCTTTACCTGAAAATTGAGATATTTACTTCTAAATATGTTTTTCCTTTCACCCTTTAAGCAAATGTGGGCACACTTCCTTTAAATTCAATTTAACCTCATCCCCAATACATTATATTAATTAGTAAATATGTGTACAACCCGAACGTATAGTAGGAAATGGTGGTGAAAAAAATGTAGTTCAGCATGAGTATATAGTAATATAATCCCTTCCAGCAACCCCCTGCCATCTTCCTGCCTCTTACCACCATCCTAGGTTATATCACCACCCTTCGGGCATTGGTATATTTATATTTTTGCCACCTAGGGGCTACACAGGTCCTGCAAACCCCCTGTAGCTCCAATCCGGAAACCCCTTCACACACTTGACTGGTGGTGATAATCACTAAAAAACACTCAAATCTCATTTTTCTTTGTTCAGCTACTCTTTAGCTAATGGCTTTTGTTTCAATACTTTTTTATTTAATTTGCCGCCCCTTTGATTTTGTCAAATTTTGCCACCCTGGGCTTTGGCCCCCTTAGCCCTCCTATAAATCCACCCCGGCCTTCTGGGGATGGTACAACTCAATTTAGGAATCACTACTCTAGCGGTACTATTCTACTTCCTTCTACAAAAATCAAAATTTATATTTGTTACAAACCTGCTAGTTTCCTTTTGTTTTGGTTTGACCAAGAAAATTAATAAAATCGACAATTTCAATACTTATATAGGTAAATTCTGTCATCAAAGCGAAAACAAACTTGGTTTTGTTCTAATATAGATTTAAGTTCAAAAATATTTTCAGCAGGAGTTGTTCTGATTGTGGTGTGCAGTGGCGTACCCGCGTGGGGGGTGGGGTTGGGGCGGGCTTGACCTACCTAGTTTGGGGATACCCTGAGATCTACGCAGAACCAAAGAAAAAATAAAGGGGTTGGGGGTCAGGAGCGGATCCATATCATTTTCATAGTGCAGATCCAAAGAAAAAATAAAGGGGTTGGGGGTCAGGAGCGGATCCAGATCATTTTCATAGGGGGGTCATAATTATAAATAACATGGCTACTTAAAATGTTACATTTCTGTTTAAAGCAGTTTAATAGTTTATCATTCATATTTGATCTTATGTTTGTTTTAAACCGTGCTCATCCTCCCCAATTTTTTAAAATCAGATAGTTTTTGTAAACTATTTGGAGTGGCCCTCCTTCAACAATTATTTGAAAAATGGTTCAATCTAAAAGCTATGCGTAGTCTTCGTCCAATTCTTTTTTATTAGATTCTTTACAAGCCATTAAAATGTTTCTAAATTAGAAACTTTTGAAATTTTGATGCCCCTCACTGTTATTTATAGTTATCCTCCCCTTAATTTGTTATGATAGTTAGATACCTCTAGAAGATAATCTTTGAAGTGGTCTTCCACCAACAAAATTTGGAAAATTGAATTATTTCAGAAATTAGGCTATTTTGAGAGGTCCTCGCTTGAAAATTCTTCAAAATGACATACATCTATAAGCTCTTTGGAGTTGTCCTCTCCAAGACATTTTTGAGATTTGAATGACCTTGAAAGCTATTTATAGCTTTACTTCTCTGAATTTTTCTGCCGGTTAGACGCTTATAGTCTAGTAGTTATTTAAAGCGGTCTTCTCCGGCAAATGTTTGACAATAGAATGCATCTAGAAGTCATTTGGAGATTGATTTAAGGCCATCTTTCAACTTCATATTCGATAATATCAGAGGATTAGAAATATATCTGGGAGGAGGGGCAAATTATATCCAGGGGGGCAGAGTCCCCCACAATTCCGCCGCTCCCGCTGTCCACACATACTCTATAGTCGGTATTTGCGGATGAACTGCTCTCAGGTGATTATTAGTCTTTTTTGATGTGTGATAGTCTACCGTCTCTATGAGGAACAATGTTGGTTACTCGTTGTCTAGTATGAATACATCTACTGAGCCAGCTGTGCTCTATTCTTTGTGTAATTAACTATATTCATTAGCACTAGGTGTCAGCACCACATTGACCCTTCTGCCCTATTGGCTCTAGGCTCACTAATCCCGCGCCTTTTCTTAGTATAACAGGAAAAACTGTTCAAGCGTCGTTTTAGAACTCAGGGTACACATTCATGAAACTCTCTCGTGTTAAATATTAATAAGTGCTCAAGAATCAAGATTGGGGTACCCCAGCTATCATCTCATCCCTCCAGGTATTCTCAGTCACCATTCGCAAAGGTAGACTCATCGTTAACTGTTTCTCTCTATGATTGATAATTTAACGAATGTGTACAAAATCTCGCCTGTTAACACCGCACACTCGCTATGCACGACAAAATATTCGTACATGAAAACAAATATTTTTTTTTCCACACTTGTGCGAGTCATGTCGAACATTGAATAAACGTGAACGAATAACGCACGTGTGGACCCGTCTTTAAAGGTGTATGTGCGTTAAAAGATTTTTAAAAATGTATGGTTTATCTGTGTTGTATTTTATTTCTAAAATTTGAACTTTCATCTTGTTTTTATATTATTATTATTATTATTAGCACCACGTCTTACTACCCGTTCGGGTTATACGCACTTACGCTGATGTGTAATGGTAGGGTGATTGTGAGATTAAATGGAGGACCTACAGTTTAACGTGGAATCCGAACCACGGTGGAGACCTGGAATTTTGTTTTTATATTAATTTTCTAACTTTCACTGGGGGAGCAACTGACCCACCACACCTGGTGGAGGGTGACCAGTTAAAACATTGTGAGCTAAGAAAATACCAAGTGCCACACATCCTTGTGTTGATCCTAGCAAGTAGTCCTAATTGATGTTCTTGCGGTCTAAGACGTGGCCTGAGTCCAAATCTTCCAGTTTCACACGTGGTTCCATTGAGGAGTTGCACAGTGGTTAGACATTTACCTATTATAAATAATCGGTGATTTTGGTGAGAGTGGCCTATATGACGGCTAAGCCAACTTTAACTTAAGCCTATTTATTTAGTATTTTGTTAAATTATCACGTTTATAATAGTAAACATATAAATGATCAATTTACAAATACCGATTAAAAACCTTCCAAAAAAGTTTATATTATTGGTTCATCCTAACCTGTGATCGGAAGTAAACAAATATTCCCAAATCACTACGCGAAGGATATACATGAGTGGTGGAACACCAGTGCAAGCTTTTAAACAGGCGCGACCATGTACAGTCAGTTTCATAGCAAAGTAGGTAAGTGCGATATTTTTTATTTATTTTTTATTCTTTTAAATGTACTGTCTTATATTTAACAAAACTTGTGCTGGACTCAGAAAACGCCATAAATAGACGGGAAGCACTAAACACTCAAACCATCATTTAACGCTACAAAGATGAACTGTCAAATGACCGTTGCTGACTTAACTAACACGTGATAAGGAATGTACTATGGGGTCGCTCAACTCTGAGTCAGGAGTTTGTTGGTATTCGAAAAGCACTTGCAAAGCTTAACGTTTAATTTCTAAATCAAGTGAAGGGATAGTTTTAGTTGTAGTAATTTTATAATGTCATTTTAAAATAATTTTAATACAAAACAAAGATGAAAGAATACCATTGAAGTGTGTTCAGTAGCAAATCAGAGTATAGACTTCTACGTGGCTTTGTTTACATCCGGTCTCAGTTTAGGGTGAATCAATAATAGGTGTATATAATGGTAAAAAATTGACTCTTACCCCCAAAACCCCCCTTAGCGACCTATTCTTCGCAATCCTACGTAAGCTACTGGTGGTGTGCCCTATTAGATTATTACTGTAAGTTGAAACTATGTTGGCAAAGGCAACAAGTGGGGGAGGGGGTGTGAATGGTTTGAGAGGGGTTGCTATCCTAGGGGAGAATCTTCGAGAACAAAGAAGTATTTTGTAATGCAGGTCTGAGGGTGTTAGTTATCTTAGAGTTGCGAGAAGTCAGACACTGAACTTTATGAAGTGACTTAGTAAAAAAATAAAACTCACTTGTATCAAGTTCAACAAAACTTTTGAGTTATAAGCTCAGTCTTTGTATGTCTTTGAACTTTAGTATTCAACAAATTTAGTCTTTGTATGAAGTTTTAAAGTACAAAAGAAAGTGGTTGCCATATTTGCAAAAGCAAAATAAACCTATTTTATTTGGACAAATGAGAACATTTCTTAATAAAATTAAAATTTGTTATTCAAATAAAATTGACATTTGGACGTGAGAACGCAAGAGGTAGTTTTTTCTTTTACCACTGAGTTATACATTTAATTCAGTTTTCAAATTGTTTTGTGATAAGTGCATTTTATTACTAGCGCATCTGTGAACAGAAGACCTCGCTCCTTTTATGTTATTGTAGTTACTACTAGAGAATGTATGAAAGTAACTTGATTAATTGGCAAACATATTTTATATTAAATAGTAAATAGCTCGCAAAGATGGTAACACTAACTAAATGTTAAGCTGATCTACTGATGAATCACTCTCGTAATGACTGAGGATGAGGAGGAGATGGAGGTTCGAATCCCAGTCGAGTGTACTGAATAGTTTTTTTCCTAAATGGTTCACCCATCTCCCAACCTCTTAAATGCGGGTACGATTCTTCTAGATTGATTTTTTCTCTTCCCTAGCACGGTAGCGTATTTATCAGTAGGTATGGGTACAGCCCGTTAGATGTTTAGTAAAATGTTGTGCTAAAAAAAAGTAAAAGCTTTAGTGGTCTAAACCAAAGGTCTAAAACAGTAAATTTAAAAATAACTTTAAATTATGTTTCTAAAAGACATGTAATTTAAACTAAATAATACTTTAGGTGGAATTTGTTTTTTCGCTACCCGTTTCGGGCAATCCACAAATTTACAATAAGGAGGGGAAGAATGAGGTATCTAGACTTTATAGTGTTCCCGCATTTGTGTGAAAGGAGCGGGGGGAAATCTTAAGAAAAAAGACCTGAACGTAATTTGAACCCAAACTCCCCGTCACCAGACAATACGAGAACTGTGCCTTTGTCCATATAGTGACTTGTGTGGATTTAATTTAATATATTGTAAAAATACATATGTGAGATTGGACATGAATAAACTAGCTATCTAAATAAACAATCTAAATCATATATTTTCAACGCGTCTTAGTACCTTTGCAGTTTTTACTAATTTATTAAGCTAAGCTAATGGAGAGTTAAATCAAGGAAGTGGATCTTAAGGCTGGTGTCAGACGAGGCCACCTGTGAGGCACTACAGAATATTTTTATTGCTCCTTTCATATGAGGGGGCGCCACCCACCAAGTCGCGCGCGAGGGTCGACCATTTGCGACTCAATGCGCTACTTATACTTCATCAACCGGTTGTTTTTCATTCAGTCTGTCACGCGACACCACGTGAAGCGGCCACCTTGCAATGGAGTTTAACATTGAAGCTTTCATTCATGAAATTCAACAGCATCCAGCAATATGGGGTGTTTATTCATACGATAATTATAAATGCGGATCACACCAGCCGGGTCGCGAGTGAGTAGCGACAAAGTGGCGCTACAGGTCGAGCACGGATCTTTTCATTTGGAGCGTCATACGCCACGACGGGCGTAAGCATAAAGGCCATCTTCTGACGCAACGTCATAATTGCGAGCATGGAACTGGATGTCAACCGCTATAGCGTGTATGGCGACGTGTAAGCTTTGAACGGCGCTATTGTGGGAATATAGTGCGTTGGCAACCATGATAGCTGGTTTATCTATGTATATGATAGTGTTGGCAGCACCATTAAGTAGTTGAACACCAATCAAAATACGTATTATCTTGCCGCGGATTTCAAAACATCGCCATGTGAGTCGCAATGAACTCGATGAACGTAAATAATCTTTAGTCTTAATATTTTTATTTTAAATAAAAAATATAGGCCTATGTAGTTAAATATGGTTATATTAACGCTAAAATGTATTTATATCGGTTAAGGTAATGACCCTAAATTATAAAAACAAATTATAAATTTTATGAGTTATGGTTATAAATATTTTACTTATATAGTTATGAAAACTATATACGTTATAGATGCAATAACATAAAAAGCTAGTAACTAATGATTTAACAATAGACCTATATCACATTCAATTTTTTATTAAAAGTATAGTTATATAGTGTATTCAATTTGCTTTACTTCTTCCTCTGAACATGTGCAAAGATAAATAAGTAGACCTAATCATCACTTTCTTAACGCATTCACAGTAATTTTTATCAATTTCAGTAGCATATCAATGATCTATAAAATTAACCACAATTATAAGTGTGAGAGTGAATGGGAGTAACTTGTGGACTAGGCCTACATGGTTTCTCTTTCATCACCGGGAAGGTAACAGGTCCACAAGAATCTGTTATCACCTCGGAAAGAACTGGCATTAGTGAGAGGAGATAATATTATTGTAAATAACTAAAGTTTCTTAACGAGTGTGGCTTTTATTCACAGCTTATGGGAGGGGACAAAATCTAGCAAGAAAAACTTTATCGTTCTTGCCCGAATTATTTTTTTCAATTCTACTTCTAGGCGCGCTTTGACTTTTTCTTTGAGTATCACCTATGTAAATTCACCAGAAAAATAGTCGTAGGTTATGCAGTTGAAGAGCAATCAGGAATAATACTTAGGCCTTGAAATTGCTGTTTTGTGTTTGTATCACAGCTCCAGAGTAGTGGAAAACAGTTTAATAATATAAGAGATGGTCATTCTCTTTAATTCACCTAAGATTAATCAAATTAGTGAAAGCTTAATGGTTTAAGTAAACTACCCTCAATTATATAACTTTGCCTATCTTATCAGTTGGTGTTTTGTCTAAATAATCCTAGTTTGCTACAGTTGTTGTAACCAATTTTTTATGATAGCACATGCTTTTAATGTTAATTTGGATTCATAAAACAAGACCTACACTGATAATGTTATTTTTATTAATGTTCCCTGGATTTTTAAATATAATTTTTTCTAGCGTTATTTGCTAGTTTTATCATTATTGTTTGAGATAAAAATATATACGGTTGAAGACAGCAACATATGAAAATAGCTCATAGTGAATGGTAACATCAACATAGAAATCACATCACTTTTTTTAATAGTAAAAATGCAACAGTTACAAGAATTTACATATAGTTTTTACAGCATGTCAAATTTTATTTCAGCCCTGCTTAACATTATTAACTAATTATGACATTGAATATAAAAAATAAAAGAACGGCACAATTTATTTAAAATTATTTACCTGACCTTACCTACACATTTAAAACAATTTATTATTTAATCATAGCAGTACTTTTAAACAGTAAAAGTAGCACTGTTTTACTGTTTTTATTAATGGATACTGTGGCTAGTTTTATTACATGGACAAAATGTGAAAGTATCCAAATTATACCCTAAAACAGCGATGACGAAACTTGTCCAACCAGTGTGCCCCTCGAGGGCTAGCTGAATTTTGAATTAGCTTAATGTGCCACCTATTATTTAAATTTTTAATGGGTATTTAAAAATTAAACTTGATGAATAGTAAGTATTGTAATGAAATAAAAATAATATTTAGGACCGCTCCTTACTGCCCGTTCGGGTTATACGCTTTAAGTACTAATTACTCTAATTGATTGGAAAGGTTGATATAGAGGAAGTGAACCCGCACTTGCATGGAGGGAGAGTGGAAAACCATTTAAGAAAAACCACCCCCAGTTCACCCGACTGAGATTCGAACCTCGGCCTCCCCGTCCTCAGCAGTCAAGCTCAGTACGACAAGCGCGTTAGCCAACTACGCCAAAGAGGCGGGTAAGTATAGTAATGAATAACTCAAATCAAATTGTAAATATTTTAACAATGCCTAGATTTTAATTAAGAAAAATTGATTGTATTAAATTATCAAATGATTGTCGTAGACAACATTAATTCCAATAATCTATAGTGAAAACACTTTAAGTAGCAAAAACAATAAAATAAATTGCTATGTATCATATATTGAAACCAGAAACTTAGATAATCCATCCCATTTTAGTTTGAGACATGTTGCATTTTGCTAGCCAAGATATTTATGTTTGGTTCATAACTTGTCTTCAACCGCACACCATCTATGCACTTAAGGGCCAAAATGATCTAACCGTTAACTTCACAAAGTTAATTGGGACATGGCTTTTAAAAATATTACTAACACTAAGAAATTACATCACGTTGGGAAAAAAAATAATTCATTTTGGTTTACCAGCCAACTAGTGTCTGCGCGCTACAGATTGGCCATCCCTGGTCTAAATCTAACCCCCCCTTTCCCGCCTTTCTGGCCCCAACCCAACCTTATATGAGTCAGTATATTTTATGACATTGACAATATATTGGTTCCTATCCTATTTATCATAATTTTATCTTTATTATTATGTGCTATCTAAAATAGATTTTACCGACAGATATTTCGTTAATTCCATGTTTAAGAGTATTGATGTGGGTTTGATCATAGCTTCACTTAAGTCATATTTTTAATTTTAACTGGCCCTATTGAAAATTGTACCTAAAATTAATTAACATATTTTATTCTAAGGAAAGTACATGTTCAAACGCACCGCCAATAGTCCATGAGCCTAACCTATTAAACATTGTTTCGTACTTACATCCAATTTCATTTTGTCTAAGATATTATATTTCCACAAAATTCTGCATAAAGTTTTGTTTAATATGGTCACAGAATTGTTTCTTTCTGCCGATTGAGGCTAACCACAACTTGCGCTAGCCTAGTTGTCTTACAAAGAATCCATTGAATGAGATGACAGTGAACAAATATAGGCTAAGACCTATTATCTTAGAAATTGTACTGTACACAAATATCTAACAGGAAATTTAACTTGTAAAACTTGTTGTTCGTAAATGTGTAATACGCCTTAATAAGAATATAACAGCAGGCTTATATTGAAAATTTATATAAATATTAAACATTTCACCAAAACTTGGTAGTTGTTGAAGATGGGTAATATTATTTCATTTGTATCTACTTTAAGTATACGCATTTAAAACGGTTTGGACTGTAAAAGAAATAGAGTAAAATGCTGATTTTTTTTGTGTGATATTAAATAGTTTTGAATTAATTGGTACTCCATAATGTTCCGCGAAATGTTGTTCAAAATCGCACAAATAGCTGTTGTTAAGAAAATTTGAGGACTTTTTCCAAATGAATAATTCCATTCACTTTTCATGGCTCCAAGGAGGAATTCCACACAATTTCTTGTCTGACAATGATAAATTGTGATTAAGTTGAGCATCTACCTTCAGCGGTGTTTTCAGGAACATTGTGGATGGGTTTAATTAAGTAGTGCCTCAGTACATTCACAGTTGCCTGAAGAAAAATAAACATAATTATAAAATGGCAATAACCTATTTCATATTGATTAAAGGCAAACAAAAATATAACGAACCCTTTGAATTTAAAAAATAAAAACGACGCTTTTAAAATATTATNGAAGAAGAAAAAAACATAATTAATTATAACATGGCAATAACCTATTTCATATTGATTAAAGGCAAACAAAAATATAACGAACCCTTTGAATTTAAAAAATAAAAACGACGCTTTTAAAATATTATATTTTAATAAACATCTGCTATAAGATGAATACGAATTTTTAATATTGTTTAAAAATTTCAGTCAGGCTCTATTTTGACATCAATCACTGTTTCCTGGGTCAGTTTTTAATCCAAACCATATAATTCCCACTAACTGCTTGCTAGGCCTGTTTTAGCTTCACATGCTCTATAATATAAGTTAAAACTAAGACAGGCACCCCAACCAGTCCACGGCCATTAATTTATCGCTATGAAAGGGTAAACCCACATTTCACCAATGATAAATTTTCGACCATGCCGGGACTGGGATCTTTAGTTCAGTAGACACGCTATTGATTGCTGAGATAAGGTGTCAGCTCGGTCAATCAGGTTCTATAATATAAACACTTTTGCTGTGTAATTTTACAAATTTCTCATTAGGACAATTTACCTCCACTATCCCATCATTCTCGATCAAGCTATCTGGTGTAGCACCAAGAAATGCCAATTGAGGGTCAGTAAAGATACCACATCTTTCAACGTGAACATTCAAAGTTGCCTCTAATGTTTCTACAGCTTTGTGTTCAGTTTATTTTTCGTATGATATAATGGTTAGGTGTTATAGATCAGTATATAAACATTGTTTTACTATATTCTCCCAGCAAGTTGCTGCAAGATGGTTACAGACTTGCTCATAATTAGATGCTGTCAAGCGTTTTCACCTTTCTTCTAACCATAGTTCAACATCATTCTGATTTCTAGTTTGACATTCAATGTCTTGTAATTCTTCCTTGGGTTGTTGCAGACTGTTAGGTAATTAGTTTTATATATTATAAAATCTTCTTCACAAATGTTTATTTTCTTAATTGGCTTTGGAAAAAAGTTTGTTTGACTTGTTATAGTTTGAACCTAGTTGTGATTCCTCACATTTCTTTAAGGGAAGACATACTTTTAGTTGTTTTTGAACTTCTACCAGATTAGTAAATTTTCCTGGGCTTGATCCATGTATTTGTTCGTGCAGCAAGTAGTGAAGAGCCCAGTATCATGGCTGGCAACAACAGCAGCACATCGAGCTTTATATGATCCTCGCTATGCGTAGTTGATGCGTTTTCCACCAGTCTTCTTCACAACGGCAGTGTTATAGTGCTCAGCACAGTTATTGTCTGTATTGTTCTGTACATCAAGGTACGACAGCTTTTGAAGAAGCTCCCCTCACTTTTTAGAAGAGCTGCAGTGATATTTTTACTTTCCCATTTCAAGAAAAATTATTGTCATCATGAAAACAAGTGATCAAATACTTATTTGAACACCTCTGACAAGACATCTTGTTAATGTGGGGAATGCCAGGCCTCCACCGTGGTTCGGATTCCACGTTAAACTGTAGGCCCTTCATTTCATCTCACAATCACCCTTACATTACACATTAGCGTAAGTGCGTATAACCCGAACGGTAGTAAGTCGCGGTGCTAATAATAATAATAATATTTGAACACAAACTCAAAATTGTATTTTTCGATTCTATCTATCCCCGTGTATGTCTGTCTGTCTGTGCCTGGCCTCGGATTCAAAATGGTTTGATGGATTTTGTTCAAACTTGAAATTTAGATATTAAAGGGCTATATCACAAAACCTTTTTTTAACAAAGCCCTTCTATTAATAGAAGATTACTATTGAATGATTATTATTAGTTACACATTTTTTGAAAGTGGCTTTAATGATTTTGTTTAAAATGTATCTCTTGGATTTGTTTGATATGATAAATAATTGGTTTTTGGGCAAATATTCGTTGACTGATTTTTTTTAAACTTAAAATATTTTTCAAATGGATATACTAATTTGGTTCCAAATGGGTACTTTGGTAGTGTTTAGCATATCAAATAAGACTGTTTACTTGTTTTTGGGGTAGAATTCCATGGGTAAAAATTTACTGATGACTGATTTTTTTAAACTTGAAACATTTTACAAAGTGTTATCATGATTTGGTTTAAAACGTGTATCTTGAGAATGTTTGACATGACAATTAACACTGTGTATTTTTTTGTGGGGTAAAATCTCATTTATTACTAGTTTACTGACGACTGATTTTTCAAAAACTTGAAATATTTTACATATGACGCTACAGATTTGGCTCCAAATGGGTATATTTGTAGTGAATAACATAAAAATAACATTTTTTTTACTTGTTTTGGGGGTAAAAACTCATTCATGGGAAGTTTAATGATGATTGATTTTTAATAAAACAAGAAATATTTTACAAATGGTTCTAACGATTTGGCTACAAATGGGTATCATGGTATTCTTTGATATTTCAATTTACACTGTAAACCAATCTTTGAAATATTTTTAAAACTGCCCTAACGATTTGGTTCCATATGAGTATCTGGGGAGTTTTTGAAATTTTTGAAAATTCTAATAATTTTGACGATTTTTATTTAAAGTATATTTGGAGATTGTTTGACATGAACATGATATATATATATATATATATATATATATATATATATATTATATATACTAATTTTGGGGGTAAATTTGTTTATGTATAGTTTATGACTGATATTCCTTAATTTGAGTATCTTAAAAAATGGCTTTAGCAATTTGGGTCAACATTGGTATAGGAAGACTATTTTACATATGAATAATATTGTATGTTTGTTTGTATAAAATTAATTAATTTAAGGTTAGTTTAATTAAAACAAAATAATTGAATATTTCGGAAATGAACCTTGAAGAGTGAATTCATAATGAGAATGTTTTATTAGATTTTCATAATAAATATAAATAAGTTTGTATTCTTACACATAAATAATTTTAGGGTAGTTTACAAATAATTTAGTTTTGAAAATTTGAATTTCTTTAAATATATTTGAAGAATTTGGGTTAAAATCTATATATAAAGAGTGATTATTGTGATTACAGGATGATTTGTTTATTTTTATGAGTAAAACATGTATAGGGGTAGCTTATTAAAAACACATTTTTCGAAATTTTCCTCGAAGATTTAATACACAATATGAGAATACATGTGACATTCTGGTGTACCGTTTATTTTTCATTCTGTTTGGGTCAAATAAACAGCACATTTTTGGTGATCTGCAAATATATGATTGGAGCTGTTTAGTATGTCATTTCTCAAATCAACTATACACTCATTCAATAGTCCTGTTTCATTCATGTGGTATTTTGAAACTTGAATTACCTATAACTAAGCGTTTAAAATACATGTTCTATGTTTAGTTATCGAATATTGAAAAAAAAGTGCTAAGAGTGAAAGATACCAACAAAAACACAATAATTTATAGCTTAGAAAAATTATAATGTAGAAACAATACATTCCGGCTACTTATAAAAGTATATGAAGAATGAAATACATCAAAACACAAGGACTTATAGCTGAGTATGTTACTGTCAAAACTATGAATCGGGTAGTAAGACGTGTTGCTAAATAAAACTATGAATCTTCAATAGTTTGCTAACGTATATATTTTCGTTCCTCCACTATCTCTCAGATAAAAACTAGAAGGTCATTGAGCAACACCCTTTCTAACAGCAACTTCCCTCCAACCTCTTTTCTGTTACTCGAAATATTTCCGGGGAAACCTTCAAGCACTAATGGGGCTTATCCGTGACAGACGGGAAGTAAAGTGACCTAACTCACGCACAATATTTTAATACTTTTACGTAACTTTTATTTTACCAGGATTTCACTATTTAATTAAAATAGTAAAAAAATAATAATTGTACCGATGAAAACTTAAAACAATGGCTATGAGAACTTACTTGTCGAAAATTTGAATTTCCTTTTCACTACAATGTTAAAATTTAAAAACTGTTTTAGTCACTATCATAATATATTTTTTAAATTGTATAATTGATTTTATTTGAAATGTAATAGGTAATGTCTTTTAAGTGTTTTAATACCTTTAATATGATACAAGAATAAGATTGTTATCAATCATTTATAGTAGTTGAGAAAACCTGGCAAGATTAACCATAAGTTAAATGGGTGTAATGCGGGTTGCATCAAGCGTAAAACTCACTTACGGAGTTTGAGATATAAAAGTTGTTATGCTGGAAAAGTGTTGAGTGTGACCTCCCCCTTTTCTTCCTTTCCTCTTCATATTTTATTCCCCTACTGTTTCACAATAAAGTAACTACAAAGGGAATAAACACGGTGTGTCGATGGTTTTTATTTTATATTGCACTGCCCCGAGATTAAAAACGTGACATTGTCATCGAAATGTTGATTAAAATGGAAGGTAAAATCCAAACAAGAGCAGACAAAAAAAAATAAATAAAGAGAAGAAAATCCCACAGGGAATGAAATTATATAAATAAGCTAACGTCAGCTCTCGCGTAATAATATTACAAAGAGAGTTGCATTAAATAACATCAAAGAAGCTAAACTTAACTGACAGTTGACAGACGAAAATCTTCTTTTTTATTAAGGTTGATTCACACCCAAGATAATGTTTTGCGTGACAACACGAAATGGTTTGTGTTTAGGTGTCCTAAAGTGTCACAGTAGTAATAATTGCAATTTGTATTCATTGTCTGGCATTGTTTTGTCTTTATGTCAGATGATTATTATTCAACATAAAGGTGAGACGAGGACAGAGGACTGAAATTACGGGTAACGAAAAAGAATAGCAACACCTTCTCATATAAAGAAAGTATAGTAAACATGTTTGAACTCGAGATTTGTATATGCCCCAGAAGCCAAAAATGTGCTCTTCCAATTACGTTTGTCCGTCGTCTGTATGCCAGATCTAAGCAGACGTCGTCGTATCGTGGTGCGTTTTTTTCTTCTACTTTGAAAATCAATGAAATAGTTTTACTCTATTTTGAAAAATAAAACCAAATTAGAAATCAATATTTTTTTAAATAAAATAAAAACTATTTCCTAATTTCGTCTTTGTCAAGTGAAGAGTGTAATAAACATCAATTTGTATTTATTTTTGCTTTGATCTTAATCTTGTATATTCCGTTCACGATAGGTTTTTACCTGGATGACAGTTTGAAAATCATATATTTAGGTTTTGGGCTGCCAACACTTGTAAAAGATCACAGTTTTGCTATAAATGTAAATAGCTTTAATTACCTGTTATATATTACATTTAAAATAACGTAAACTTAAGTTTTCTCATACTATTTCAATTTTTTAAATAATTTCNATTTTTCGTTTTGGAACGTTACTGATAGTGTGTAATATAGTGCACACATCAATATCTTTTAATACAGGCATCGTATTTACTTGGAAAAGAGAAAATTCTTGTCATTTTTTTACATACAATAAATGGTTTTATGATTATTTTATCGTATTTTGAAATATTTAACCGGATAAAATATTTCATCAACTGGGTGTCTGCATCATTGTAAAAAACTTGTTTACTGATATGTTCAATCATATGGTTTAAATTCGTCAGTCGCCATTTTGAAGCTATGTTCGTTAGAATTAATATTAATATATTTTTTAAGGGGAATAAAACGATAAATAAAACTTTGTGTCTGTCCTCAAATAAATATATAAATAATATTGGCCTAAATTACTGTGGTTAACTATCACAATAATATATTACCATCTGTTTTCATTACAGTCATCCAAAGTGATAGATGTCAGCTGTTGGCGTAGTGATATATTAGGGATTACTTCTAGTAAAATTTCGAGCTGTCATCCAGGTAAACTTAACTCGTGAATGACTTTTATATAAAACTTCTCGGTTAGTGAGTAGTTATGAGAGATTTTAAGGTAGGGATGTAGGGAACACAAGAAAAAGGCAACGTTTTAGGCAATTTTTATGTATAAACAATTTTTTTATTAAAAAAATCAAATATTGTTCCAGCAGAAATATAGAGTTTAATTTTATTCACTTGGTTATATCAACAGTTGTTGAATATCTATCATGAGCATAGCAGCATTAGACGAGAAACTTTTTAAATGAAGATAAAAAGTTGTCATTAAATTCCAGGACATCCTTGACAGATATTTAACAACTGTTGAGGTCACCATGTGAATAAAATTAAACTCTATATTTCTACTGGAGAAATATATCTCATTCCTTTTGACCAATAAAATAGTTTCGTTATAAAAACTGCAAAAAAAACTGACTTTTTCTAGAGTCCTCTACAATCCTGATTTACCAGTAAATTAGATAAAAGATTATATGTTAACCAGGTAACCAATCAAAGTGCTGATGTTATTTAAGTATTAATGTGACAGCACAGCAATCAGGATCACTTTAATATTTATTTAGTTTTTATTTTAAAATAACAATTTATTCAATTTTTATTTTATTTTTAAATATGGTAAAATGGTTACACTGATCTGAATTGGTTGGTTGTTTTTTGAATAGAATAAATAATATTAAATCACGATGCGACGCCTGGTTCGATCTATGTTGGGTTTTTTTAACACCTTATCTTTCTAGCCATCCAGGATATATTATTACATATTAACTACGCCAATGTGTCAGGGAGGAGGAACGTAATACTTAGCAGTACATCTTACTACCCGTCCGTGTTATACGCTAGGAGGAAAGTAGAATTTTGAATAAGTTTAGTTTCCTTTGTGTGGAGGGAAGGATTTCAATTTAGGAAAAAGTACCCTCAGTACACCCAACCTGGTTTCGAAACCCGTACACCCTGTCGTCTGTAGTCTCAATCTATTGCGAAAATGACGCCTTAGACCATGCGGTTGTTGAAGTGGACTCGAATTGTGCTACTTACCTAAGCTAAGGACTATTTGCAGGGTAAGACCAGCTCATAAAAGGATATCCTGTCACTCTCATATCAATGAATAAGAAAGCTTATCAGAAACTCTATAAATGCCCTGGTGCCCATCTAATGTTTGTTCATTTAGGAAGAAAACAGCGTCAAAATACGTCTTGTGGGTCGGTTCGGTGGCAAGTTTATTACTGGAAAGGCTCAACTGTCCACACACACACACACACACACTAAGTGTCCCATAAAAGAGATGATAATAACACTTCCGAAAGGGCTTACTTAAGTTTACTGCCAGAAGCATCTAGGGCAGCGAGCGACCCCCCTCCCATCCACGCAGCCACTTGGTCGAGGACGTGAAACCTGAGAGTACAATCTACCTTCATATCTTGGAACATAAAGGAATATTTAATAGTTCATAAACCTTTCCAATTCTCTTCATCCCCTCGTTTTATCTTACCTTCTTTATCTTTGACAGCTTCCTCCACTCATTTGGATAGAAGTGAAGAAGAAGAAAGATATTTATCTTGAGTTTGAAACGACCCACTATTCGCTTGGCATATCAGATACATTTATCAAGTCCTGTATCCCAACTGTATGACATAAATTAATGTCTTACTAATTTGCATCCATGTACCTAAACTACGTACTTGCTAGGTTCATCGAACAGCTTACAAATATATATAATAAAATACTGGCCATTGTTGCAAAACACAAGTGCCGCCTTCAGCCTTCAGACTCTCAACATATCAACATTTATCAAATTAAGGCTGTAGACGATCATACACAATACAACACGGACCCTGCATCAAATCGTCCTGTTTCTATGTGATTGTTTTTTTAAACTTGAAATAGATTAAAATATTTTAACGATTTTGATTCAAATGCATATCTAAGATTTGTTTGACATGATCAACATTACATTAACATTAGTTTTGGGCAAAAATTCGTTGAAGGGTAGTTTACTGATGGGAAATTTTTGCACTTTCAAAATATTTCGAAAATTTCTCAACCGATTTTGTTTAAAATGTCTATCTAGGTGTTGTGTGGCATGAAAAACTACACAGTAGACTTGTTTTTAGGGTAAAACTCATTTATTGGTAGTTTACTGATGACTGTTTTTTTAAAAGCTTGAATTACTTTACAAATGGCTATTAGGATTTAGTTCCAAATGAATATCTGGAAATAGTTTACTACGATAAATAAGAATATGTTTTTATTTGTAATAATTACAAATAATTTTAGTTAAGTTTAAAAATAACTTATTTTGAATATTTAAATTTTGTTAAAATATTTAAACATTTTGGTTTATAGTTTAGGAATAGAAAGTTTTTTTAATTGTGTTGTTCATTGTGATATAGCTGTTTTTCTGAGTAAAGTTTACGTTTGAGTAATTTACTGAAAACCTACTTTCAAACATTTTCTTCAGTGCTATAATACACAATAGGAGGAGGTTAGTGTGATTGTGTCATACTATTTATTTAAAATCACATTTAACACTCTCACTCGTGTCGTATCTTTATTTTAATTTGAAAATGCTGTCATAAAGAAAACTAAATTTATTCACAATACTTCGAATTGTTTCGAACCAAACATAATATTTTGATAACAAATAATGTCCTCCACCTCACAATTTTTTTTTATTTTTTTCTTAATGCACTTTGTTATTTGTGTTATACGTTAAAAATGTTGAAAACATTAATTATTATTGCTATTTATATGAATACTATCAAACCCATTTTCATACTACATTTGATTTTAAGGTATTTAACGAAATACATCAATCATTTATGAAATATTTCAAAAACACAAATCAACCATCTAATTAACGTTTAAATTTAATTAAAATTTGTTATCGTTTGAAATGTATAAAAATAAAACACGAACTATCAATCATCGCGTTTACATTACTTGATACCGTTATTCTAAATATTTAATTTATTGTTTAAATGTATAATCACCTTTTTTTTTATATTGGCTCTTTGCTTCCCGTATAAAACTGATAGCACCATCCTGTGTTCATGATAAAAATAAAAATAAATCTTCCTTTTACTCCAATAATGTAATAAACCAAACAAGTAGACCAGTGTTAACAATTGATCCCTTAAATTGTTCCAGTGCTTTGTGTGATATTTTAATTAATAATTACTGTATTTCAGCTTTAGCTATCAGCATTGGTGGTTTCATTCTTAATTAAAATTAAATACTCTTGAGTGGCCGCATGGTCCAAACCAAGGCAACACTTAATTGGAAGGTCGAGGTTCAAATCCCGGCCGAGTTTTTTAAGGATGGTTTTCTATAAATGGTTCTCCCCTTTCCCTCCACGTAAATGCGGGTACACTTCATCTAAATTCAACCTTACTAATCGCGTAAATAGTAAATATGCCTATAGCCCAAATGTGTAGTAAGACGTGGTGCTAATAAAATAATAAAACATATCGAGAATTATTCCTTGCCGTCGTCCAATTAGCGATCGGGTCTGACTTTTCGCCGATAACAACGTATCCGGTCTACCTCGGTTATCTTGGGGTAAAGTGCTTGTCCCAGGAACCGATGGTCGTGGGTTCAAACCCTGCCGAGATCAATGATTTTTTTTAGCGATAAAAAGCTGGAGCACATTTTCCTTCAAAGGGGAATAAATCCGTCGGTCCCATTTCGATTCTGGCACGTAAGGGAACCCTTAAAAGTATGTAAAATTGGTAATTGGTAAAATTGGTAAGCCTTTTCACTCTCGCTTATAGAAATTCTCGTGTACGTATATATTCAGTCGATTCAGAAAGTGCACGTTAAATACCTCCAATAAAGGTATAATAAAATAACAACTTCCCGGCTTGTTGGTTGTAGGCACCCACTCCCACCCGGATGCCCATGGCGTGGCGTGGTATGAGTGACAGCGCCGTTGTGTCATCCAACCAGCAACCATAGAGCGACCAACGCGTGGCGTCACCATGAAGGGGCGCCACCAGTTCCGGCGCCGGTTCAGTCTTCAGCCTTCTTTCCTCAAAGAGGAGCCCGAGGACGACCGGCATCACCACAACAACAGGTGAGGGAGAGGAGCTACTTCCTAGGCGAGAAGATGTGGCACTACAATACCAGGTGAGAGGGAGGAGAGGAGCTACTCCCCAGGCGAGAAGATGTGGCACTACAACAACAGGTGAGAGGAGCTACTCCACAGGTGAGAAGATGTGGTGCCACAACAACAGGTGAGAGGAGCTACTCCACAGGCGAGAAGATGTGGCACAACAACAGGTGAGAGGAGCTACTCCACAGGCGAGAAGATGTGGCACAACAACAGGTGAGGGAGAGGAGCTACTTCCTAGGCGAGAAGATGTGGCACTACAATACCAGGTGAGAGGGAGGAGAGGAGCTACTCCCCAGGCGAGAAGATGTGGCACTACAACAACAGGTGAGAGGAGCTACTCCACAGGCGAGAAGATGTGGCACCACAACAACAGGTGAGAGGAGCTACTCCACAGGCGAGAAGATGTGGCACAACAACAGGTGAGAGGGAGGAGATAGAGGAGCTACTTCCTTGGCGAGATGCTGTGGCGTGCACGGGAACCAATGAGGTTGACTGGGCAGTGGAGAAAGAGGAGGTAGATTGTTAGGTCTAACAAGAATATAACTAAATATCCCAAAAAACTGAAAGCCGCACCCATAAACAAGATCGTAGAATCGATGTACTGATAATGCTATATAATCCCCTTTTAGAAACCCACCACTTAATTCCAATGAAGTACAAAATTTACTCAAACTTATAAAATGTATTCATACGCCAACTAATGTGATCAATACCAATACCTATAAAATAACCTGCATTATACTATTCCTAATATTTGATTCAGAGTTAGAATAGTTTAACGGGTCACTCTCGTGTTAGACTGGACTGCCAATGACTCGAAGATTGGGGTTCGAGTCTTGGTCGGATGTAATAAGGGTGGTTTTTCATAAATATTTCGCCACTCTCCTAACACTTAAATGAGGGTGCATATACTCTAAAATGCAACTTTCCTCATCCTTGTTCGAATAACGGAAGTGATGTGTGCGTACAACCCAAAAAGGTACTAAGACGCAGTTTAAAAAATCAGACAAAAACAACTTATTTAGTGACCAGTTGGTCTAGGGGTAAGCTGTCAGACCTCGGTGCTGGGGGTCTGGGGCTCAATCCTCAGTCCCGGCACAGATTTATCCTTCTTTCACTTCTGACAAGACGTGTATTAATCACAACATGTGAATGTGGGGAATGCCAGGCCTCCACCGTGGTTTGGATTCCACGTTAAACTGTAGGTCCTCCATTTCATCTCACAATCACCCTACCATTACACATTAGCGTAAGTGCGTATAACCCGAACGGGTAGTAAGACGCGGTGATAATAATAATAATAATAACTTATTTCATTAATTCTTTCTTTGGAGCTTTTTTAATCCCTCTAATTTGCTACTACTCTCCTTCCATGCAACACAGACGGACATGACGTGTGGATAACATGTTTCCGGTAATTTCAAACCATCTGTGAAGGACCCAATTAAAAAGTGCAAAGCGTTGATAGAGCGAGGGTAAGCGGGAAACGGAGTGATCAGTCCACGCAGAAAAATGAAACGGGCACGACGCAGTTTCAAGAAAGTGGCGTTGCTCTTTAGGTATAGTAGAAAGACGATAAGAAGGACATTGTGATAAATTATTATTATTAGCACCACGTCTTACTGCCCGTTCTGGCTATACGCAGACATTGTGATAAAATAGCTACAATATTTACCAAACACCATTTTCAGGAATTCAGGTCAAGTGATACGTTGCTGTCTATTTTTATATACAGGATGTACCGTTACCTTAGTGGTGGGCAGGAAACAAAAAAAACTATTAAAAAAGTTCATAAAACAAGGGTCCCATTGGACCTTGTTTCCGAGTTACAGTCATGTTTGCTAAACGGCTCTTGAATATTTGCCATGAGCAGAATATAATTTGTTGAGAGACTTTTAAATGAAGAGAACAAGATGTAAAATTTCGCAATGTACAAGACCAAAATTTAAAAAAATCTTTGGAACGCTATGCATAGAAAATTGAAGCAGTGTTTTATTTAAACAAAAACTGCCAAATTACGGACCTTAGCTAGTGTACCCCTTCCATCCCACAGGGAGGGAAGTCCTGATGCTTCTTTTTGCTCAGTATTTGACCATGTTTTCAGGTCGGAGCGTCACGACGAAGTGAACCAGGCCGGGGTGATCGCCTCCAGCACCCCGGGGGCCGTGCGTCACAAAATAGTTATGATGGGGGCCGCCAAGGTGGGCAAATCCTCGCTCATATCCCAGTTCTTGTACGGTACCTTCTCGCCCAAGTACAAGCGCACCATCGAAGAGATGCACCATGGTGACTTCAACGTGGGGGGCGTCAGTCTCACCCTTGACATCCTGGATACGTCAGGTATAAAACCTTCATCTTGTTTGTCGATATACCTAATAGGTTGTAGTTGATTGTCTGTTGTCAACATCCTTTTTTCTCAACTATTACAAAGCATATAGCGATGAATAAGGTATCAGTGGATAGGATTTTTTTTTACCGACTTCTGACATAGCATACTCAGTTTACGTTAAAACACAGCGTTTGTTTAAAATTCAAGTTAAAAGAAAAATCTAACAGTATTTTTTTTATCAACTTCTGAAAATAAACTCTCTTTGATATTTTACGTATATACATTGCTGAGTACTTAATTTCAACAATCCAACAAAATACTAAAATATTTGGGGGGGAGGGGGTCAATGTTAAATGTGCGAAAGTTTCGCAATGATTTACTGATATATATTTATAAATATCAGTAAACCTAAGGGGGTCAATGTTAAATGTGCGAAAGTTTCGCAATGATTTACTGATATATATTTATAAATATCAGTAAACCCTTGCGAAACTTATATATAAGATTCAGCCGCGGATGTGTGTAGGCTTGTAGCCGCTCCGCGGGGACAGCACGTTGCCCGGGGTCTACACGTCATACCCTCATTGAGATGAGATGATATTTATTATGAAGGTGTAGAGCCACAAATGACTTTAAACCTAACTTAAGCCTAATTAACCAAACCCCTGGTGACCATTGGGATAGTTCCCTTTCGGTAAAAATATCCATAGTACAATCCGGGAATCTAACCCAGGATCTCTAGGTTCGTAGCCAGGTGTACTGACCATTACACCATGGGACGGATCAACTTTATGGATACACCAGGTAGATAATGTAAACACCATCATAATTATCTCACGGATTCCATACTGTTACTCTTTATTTATTTTTAGCACCACGTCTTACTACCCATTCAGTCCATACGCTTTTACGCTAATTACGCTAATATTTTAGGGATAATAAAGGTTGTATGTAGAGGAAGTGTATCCACTTTTTCGTGGAGGTAGAATGGGAACACATTTAGTAAATTACCATCCTCAGTACACCCAACCTGGAATCGAACCCCGATCTTCCCGTCATTGTTGATAGTGACACCTCAGACCATTCGGCCACGGAAGTAAGTATTATTATATTTTATATTTTGATATTAAGAATATACTTCTTATAAACGTGTTAGTTTCAACGAGTGATTGTGGTTTCCATCTCAGAAAAACCTCCACACTAATTTATTCAGACAATAACTCGAAGAATGTTGGAAGAAAGAGATGAGAGTAATGGAACCAGGCCAACTTAATCGAGAATTGGCACGCTAATATTTATAGTACAATTACTTGTACGGAACACATTTTTCAAAATTTAATAAGAAAACCAATTCTAACATTAAAAAGGAGGAAATATAAATAAAAATATTGAATAATAAAAGAACAGTTTTAATTTATAACGTGATTAAACTACGACTTAATTGACTTGACCTAAATAGCCTAGGTAGTTTATTGTAAGACTTTACTTTATTATTCCTATTATTCTTAAATAAAGTCATTAAGTAAAGTAATTCTATCACATGTTTATGTTCGGAGATGATTCTCTTCAATAATGTATATACTCCATTCACGGTAGGAATTACTCTCTGAGAGGTCTTTTTTCTTACCAATATCCTACTATATAATAGATTTCTGGTAGGGAAAATGGCCTTACAAAAATCAATTCCTATGGTGAACGGACTTTACATATGTGGCCAAAGAGTTTATATACAGAATGTTCGGAAACTCGTAGCCCAAAATGCACAAATGGCTTGGTTGAACCAAAATTAATACAAAATCCCTACACACTTATATCCTGAAAACTACGCAAATACCATTAGAATGTGTTCAAAGTTTTGGCGTACAGCGCTGGGAGAGCAAAGCTGTTCAAGCATGCGTGTACAACAAGTTGCATAGGAGTGGCACGTGGCACTGAACATGTAATAATGGCAAGTCCTTTCTGTTATGTAGGACCGTTAATGATGACCCTCAGAACGTATTCGCGTTTATAGATGGACTGGTATGTTGTTTATTATTAATTGTGGTATATTCTGCTGCCTTGTGTAGTGCCGCGCGCCTAACTCTTATGCAACCTGTTATACACGTAGGCTTGAACAGCTGTGCTCCCCCGGCGCTGTACGCCGAAACTTTTAACACAATTTAATGGCATTACCATAATTTTCTGGATGTAAGCGTATGGGGATTTTGTATTATATTTGGTCCAAACAAACTATATGTGCAGTTTGGGCGATGAGTTTTCAAACAACCCGTATATAGTACCCTATCAACGCTAAAGTGGATTAAATTCTTCTAAAACTATCTCACTCATCCCTACCACTTTGTTGAAGTAGTTAACAAACTCAGTAGACCACGTTATTGGAAACGTGGTCTAAATGTCAACCTCATTAAGTTTAGCTTGCCAGTGACAAGGAAATAAATGTTTGAGTCCCGGTCGGGGATATTTAAATATGTGTGTTTTAAAAACTGTTTTCCCTTTCTCTCCTGCAATAAAAATGGATAGATTTTCTATAAATTCTACCTTCTTCGTCTCTTTCCCATTGACGAAAAGAACGAACGGGTAGTAAGAAGCTTTAGAAAAAACAAGCCCTATTTTGTGTGTTGACCCAAGAAAAAGTCCCAGAAAGATGATTTTAAGCATTCATATATTATTTAAAAAATCTAAATTACCAGTAAAAGAATAGACTTATGTTACATTAAATATTTAATTACCTAAGGGCTGTAGATACATGACTCGCTTTTCTTGTTGGGGGCTCCACCCACGAACCCCAGTGTGTTTTATTTGCAAATGGATGTAAACTAATGTAATTCCAGAGCCGTTTTTTTTATACGTCTTACCATTTAGCCACAAGAAACCTCCAAAGAAAGGTCCGCACCAACTTTAAAGTTACTCCGTAAGTTTGAATTGTTTTCGAAGGTTAAAAATTAGATTTTTTAACATTTTGGAATTTTATTGTCAGTTACAGGCTAGAAGCTATAAGTTTGCCAAATTTCAAGTTTCTATCTCATCTGGAAGTGGATAAACATTAATGTCAGGGAGTGAGTCAACCATGTGGCTTTATAGTAGTATAATTACAGTAAATAATTGAAAGTCTCATGGGCCATTTTAAGAGTATGAAATTAGGATTGGATTTTAATAAATTGGCCCAAAAATACATGTTCAAAAACAAACATCGGCCTGCTACTTTTTATTTCTCTATTTTCAAATAAGGCTGCTTACATCAGTGACGTGTCGTTGAGTGTTTATGAAGTTATCAGATTTTGATAAAACTGTACCCGTGATATTTTATCACCCATTTGGTCCCCATTTGACCAATCATACATAGGTTCTGCTCTACACACCTCACGTGGGAATGTATTTCCGTTGATGAATGTTTTACTAAAGCTTCGTTTATCTCTATACGCAAAATGTTGGCCAACAAGATCCCAACAAGTTGTGTTACAAAATGAACGCATTCATCACTTGTTGATGTTGGGCAAGCTGGTCAGTGACAGCATGTTGTGTTAGCTCAATTGTTAATAATAGTATAGCCAGTACAACATGTTGGTTGACTTTGGGAATTCCGCGCATGCGCTATAGAGTTGAGTCAGTCTCTAGCTTGAGTGACGCACGTGTTTTGTTTTCGGAATAGTTTAACATCTTGGTTTACACAGTTTTGTGGTCATGGTGTGGAACAAATCGAAAACAATTAAACTAATTAAGTTGTATCAAAAGTATTCTGTTATTTGGAGCGCTACCGCGGCGTAGCACGAGAAATCAAATAATCGAGGAGATGCAATTAATAGCAGCAGCTAAGGTTTTTTGAACCCTATATTTTCTTCAGTTTTGGTTTTTCTGCCAGTATACAATTCCTGCCACAGATGAATGGAGAAATGGCATGTCATATGTCTTTTTGCTTGGCCAGAAAAGTGTTGACTAATTAAAAAGTAGGGGAGGGCCCAGGATGTTGCTCCAACAAGTTGGCATAGTTAAGCGTGGTATACTTTTCCCCGTATGTAAGCTCTCAGCATGTTGGGCCCGATATTTTACATAATAAACAAGGCTTTAGCGGGGAGAACTCACCGAAAATTTAAGACGTATTATAGCATTAGCTAGTACGCTAATGTTACATACTAGCTACTAGATAATGCTACAATATAACTAATCAGGATCTTGTAGATAAAGTGACTACTCTAATTGCCAGCGATGGGTAGGGTCTGTCTTGGAAACCGGTTGCCCTGAGTCATCACCTGTTCCGTTGTTCAAACAATGCCGAGGGGATGTTCACAGGATCGTACGAGTTTCCCGCCATGAGGGCCCTGTCCATCTCCTCAGCGGAGGCCTTTGTGCTGGTGTATGACATCACAGACGCCGACACGTTTGAAGAGGTGCGCACCCTGAGAGACCAGATCCACGAGACCAAAGGCAACACCGCCGTGCCTATCGTGGTGGTGGGAAACAAGGTGGACCTCGCCGAGGAGGGGAGCAGACAGGTGAGTAAAGGTGGGAGGTGCGGGTATGTTTTCTTTCGCCTTCTTTCTTCCCACCACGTCTCACTATCCATCAGGGTTATACACACATATATATATTATACAAATTATGATAATAAGGTATGAGAAAGGTAGAACCTCAGAGATAACGTTGCCACATTTTTGTGGAGGAAATATGTCAATTAATCTAGGCAAAACCACCCCCAGTCCACCAGAACTGAATTCTAACACCAATAACCTATTAACCGGCAATCCAAACTAAATGAATTTGACATTTAGACCACGTGTCCACCAACGCAGGTCTTTTTTGAGAATCAAACTCAAGGGTTATTGATTTTAAAATATAAGGGGGAAGGGATGAGAATGGTGTTTAATAGGAAGCACACCAGATAAGATGGTAAAACCCACTGTGAACCTCAGTAACAGAAACCTATTCCGCTTGAAATTCGAGCCCTTATTTAACGCGTCACGCACGGGTCGAGCAAGTTGGAACTGAGCTGATCTTGCCTTTTCTAAGATGTCAGTTAAGGCCAACCTCCAATGAGAATATGTATCCATTATAATATTGAATCTTCAAGGTAAAAAAGGAACATGTGTCAAGGTCCCCACATTTGCATTTTTTAAGAAAAATTGTTGGCTGAAACATTTCAAGTATTTCTTCAGTATATCAGTTTAGTTTAATTTTCTACATATCTCAACATTTTTTGAATATTTTAAATGAGCATCATGGAATTTTAACGTGATTAATTCTGTTCGTTTAATTATTGTATCTTCCAATACCAGTATGCTTATGATAGATACTAAGGAACTGTTAAGATTATTTTGAACTTAAGAGGATATACTTAATTCGTAAATTGATAAATGACAATTGTACACGGGAATTGAGTCTTTGTCCATATTTCATTTTTAAATTTACGTACATGACACTTTATTATCGTAACCTAAAGATAATTTCCATTTTCTATGGTTTGTGATTCGTGTAAAGTGAATTTTATAAGTGTTAGATTTCTCCTATGTGACTACTTTATTTATGTTGGCCAAAAATGTTGTTCACCATAAAAACTGCAAGAAAAATCTGGCCTTAAATCACTTTACCTTCCATCCAGCCTTAATCTTTCATTATCATATTCTGTAAATTAAAAAATGACACCCGGACACGAAAATTGAACCTGGGATCTTTGGCTTAGTATGCCAATGCTTTAACTTCTTAGCTATTCAGAGCTCACCCCATGTTCAGGGCCATTCTTCACTCATAGTTTAAGGTAGAGTTTGTAAAAGACGTGCGGATATCGTCAGCTACATATTAGCGATTAATTAAGATCGCAAGATATCAGATAACGCAGCCATCTTCGACTCACGAGGTTTTTATGCTGCCAAATGTACAATGACAACTGTACGAATGTGCATATATTATGGATTAAATAGCCAAGCCATTATATTTGGACTATCATATTATCTAATATTCTAATTCATACATAAAATGAAAAATCGAATTCTTTAAAAAAGCTAATTCAACTCATCTCTTTTATAAACATATGTTGTTTTTTTTGCAGGTCGAATTTTCGACAACAGAATCCGTAGTGACGGTGGACTGGGAAAACGGATTCGTAGAGTCGTCGGCCAAGGACAATACCAATGTGACCCTGGTGTTTAAGGAGCTCCTTGCTCAAGCCAAGGTCAAGTACAACCTGAGCCCCGCGCTCCGCAAGAAGAGGCGCCAGTCCATGGCGAGGCATTCCATCTCAGAAGGGTCGACGGCGTCCCCCTCGACGCATTCCATCATCCCTTCCCCTTCGCAGTTGCAGCATCTGGAGCAGATCAGGGAGCGCCACAGTGGCAGTAAGAGGAACTCTTGCACCCTTTCGTAAAGAGCTTCTTCTCGTCGGTGGTCTTCTTCCGCGTGGATTTCAGTGTGGATGGATACATTTGGAGTATTCTGACGTCACAGAAACATGACGTTTTGATAATGTGGACTTTCCAACGACGGTGCAACAAACTCTTTCAGCGTGTCGTGGGACTATCTCAAACATTCCTTAATTATATCAATTATACTTCCTCTAACAAACGGGTTCAAGCATAATTGATTCCTATGTGTAAAAATAAAATATGAGTCTTGAATTTTTTTATAACCGTGCCACGGCACTTAAGAAAATTCATTTATAATAGAAAACGTATTGTGTTCAACTTGATATTTTTTTCCACCAAAAATCTCTCAGTAACTAAATTAAGAAAACAACATTGAACCATACGTTAAAATGTTTTGTATTTTAAAGGAAAAACCTACACGTTTATATTTTCTTGAAAATTTCACCAGGTATAAAGCATTGCTTCTTTACGTGTAATTCATTAAAATTCCCCTGATTTAAATTCATTTTTGTAAACGTATTCCTAATTACTTTGGTAATCACAATATGAATTGCATCCTCCACGAACAAGATGTTTGACTGAATTGTATGACATAAAAAAAGCAAATTAAACTATCATTGTAAGTTGTATCTCAACCATGAAATTATAAAATCTTCATAAACTCTATATTATCTTCATAGATTCATAAAAATACTTCACACCATTTCGAGAATAAAATATAAAAATATATTATGAGGCAGTGAAATAACACAAATTTACAATCAATTATGTCTTTTTTTTATTATTTACATAGTAATGGGAATGATTGAGAACTTTTTCAAGCTACCAAAATAATTTCCTACTTAATTTTTTAATGTGGATCAATAAAGCCTAATAATTTATTCAACAAAGATTATCATAAATACTTAAAAAGACCTGAATGTTTTTCGTAAATGAAGAACTCAAGTAATTTTTTTTTTCTCAAGTTTAAGATACATAATCGTTTACATTTCCAAAGTCTGTTCTTAAAATATCTACTTGAGAACTTGTTTAAGCGTGCTACAGGTCTTAATAATACTGAACATAAAAATATATAAATATGAATCAAATAGCCAAAGCTATAATTTATGCATTTTAGTGAGGATTACTCCATGATAAATATATAAATATTTGAACCACCGTTGGAAGACTAGATCACAGTTGAAAAAAAGCTAATATACCTCGTTTTCGTATGCTAAGTCATGTGATGTGGATTGGCTATTTTTAATAAATGGTATGAATATGAATAGTTGTCAGATAAATATTCTGATCTTTTATCAAGGTTTGGATACGACCAGTAGTTATTTTTATATACTCTAGAGTGTTATTTCTATGCTGATCCTACTATTTATTGACAAAATCTAATTAATTAATTAGAAATAAATTAATAAAAGGCAACAACGTTACAATACATGTAAGTTATCACATGTAAACCACAATACAACCATATATATATATCAGCTTATTGAAGTGGTGACTCGTTTATATTGCCAAGGTAAACAAATCTAGATGAGACTGTACCAAAAAATAGTTATATCCTCCAATTTAGTATCAAACTTAAACATTTTCTATTATTTAAATTGAGAAATGACACCTGGACATGAAAATTGAACTCGGGATCATTGGCCTAGTACGCTAATGCTCTATCAACTGAGCTATTCAGGAATTGTTCCGTGATCAGAGTCATTCTTCCCTCATATTTTAAGGCAGTGTCTTTCTAGTCATACACATACATTCATTAATTACTTTATTTTGTGTGTTTGTTTGGTGAAATAGATATTGAGCGAGAAGAAATAGTTTATCAGTACAGTCCTTTTAAAACCTATATTGCTTTGGTAATAAACATGATCCATAACGGAATATATGTGAATTGCCAAATACTTGGATTAACATTTCGTAAAAAAAAAAAAATCAAATTTTACTCAGGAATGGAAATTAGGCCGGGGTGTGGGGTGGGTACGCTGGTATCCCTTCTCCCCAAAACTAGCCCTATAATGTTTGTATAAAAAATCCTACCCTTAACTCTTTCTCTGTTTACCCCAAATTCTGAGACCCATGACCAGATTTTTTTATACCTCCAACAAATTGTTTAATTTATAACATTTCATTACAATTATTATTACTATTATTATTATTATATTAGCAACACGGCTTACTACCCGTTTGGATTATACGCATCGTTACAATTAATAGATTACTAGATTATAATTAAAGTTTGGTTCTTGTATCACTTTAATAAACAAATATTAATGAATTTCAAAATTAATAGATTTTATCATATCAAATATATAATTAAATTATGTATCTGTATTATAAATAGTAGTTTATCCTATGGCTCTGAAATAATAATGATACAGCCTAATTAATAAATGTGGTTATTTATATGTTTTTGATTTTATTTAAATCTAATATGTTTATTACAAACAAACAAGCTTAAGCATGAACAGATTTAAAAAAAAATTACAAATGTATTTGTTTCTTATAGTTATATTTACAGTGCAATGTTTAATTCAAAGTGTCAAACATGTTGAATTAAAATAATATGTTGCTGCAAGCATTATGGTATTGAACTTATCAAACAAAACATTTATTTAAATTATTTATGTTTCATGCCATAGTAATTCTGAGTGTATATGTGTGTGTGTGTGTCTTCAATGTCTATGCGATTCTAACAACTTCTGTTTTCTCTCCGTGGCAGCAGTGTCTTTTGCTTCAGCATTGGAACATATAGTCTTCGCTGCCAAGAGCCTTGGGTTGACTCTTGGAAGGCGCTTCTATCAATACTATTTATATATCTGTGGATTATATTAAATTAGTATTAAATTTTTAGATGTCAAATACTGTAGTAAATTTTAACCACTTATACTGTAACCACTAACATACCATAAACTTATTACTCTTAGACTGTGCCTCAAATTTACAGCCAACATGAGCAACATTACATAAACCTCTAACATACTGTAATGAAATGGCATTACAGCCACAGATAAGGGCTAGATACATCCAGTACAAGTTGAGTGGTGAAATATACAGTCTAGTTGTAATAAGTGTTTTTTCAAAATTATTTTTTTAGTAGCATTAAGTGGCTCAATTAAAATTTTCTAGTGAATATATAATACATCTAGAATTTGAATAAAACCTGGAGTGTTGACCGTATACCCAAACCGCGGGCCGCGCGGACATCTTTGGCGGGGAAAAGAACTACGCATTCATCTCAAATTAAGAAAGAGGGGAAGAGAGGTTGAAGGGCACTGGTTGAAGTGAGAGGTACTAATTTTAATAGGGGGCATTGAAGTAGAAGCGCGGTTAGTGGGGTTAGGACATATATTTAAATTATCTGGAGGGTTTATTTGAATTAAGGAAGGAATATCAGAAAAGGTAGTAAATGGGGGGCAGGGTGGTATGATAGTGTGATAAAGAACAACAATCGTAATTGGCTGAAGACAGTTTGATTGGGAGGAGGGTTAAGAGTGAATCTCACATGAAACGAAAATAATTGTTTTATATAAAAGATATCTTAGTGAGGCTAGTCACAAACAAAACGTTTCGAAACTGGATGAAACGAAACATCTTGAAACCATGACACAAAAATGTTTCAACTTTTTTTTTTATCAAGTGAAACATGATGAATCAAAAAGTTTTTAGTTTGTGATAAGATGGCGGCGTGTATTATTGTGCTGAACTGTATGCTATAACTTCCTCGGATTGTTGGTTACAAAGAAGGAGAAATCCTCAAGTAAGAGATACCGGGTTCACTCTATCAGTGAAAAAAAGACCGAGAAAAGTTATTTGGAAAAGTATTGTACACAGGAACTGTGGACATTAGTTCACTTACAAATGTTCTACGTAACTTCACTCGAGTACATTTAGAAAGTATCACAACACAAACAAAACTAAACGGTTCACCACAGTTAAGAATGTTGAAGGATATTAGCTTCACTTGGACAGAGTGCCGGGGCTTAACGGCTGAAGGCCTCTCTACAAACTCCGTATCCTTAAGGCACGTAGTACTCCGCAAGAGATCGACTCCACAATAACAGATAGCACTGTGTACATAGTCCTTATTCTTAATTCCTTAGTCCTTATCACTCCGAAGAAGTTGACTCAACTCTAACCTTCTAAGTACTAGTCAAAACGAACTGTTAAGACTACCAGTCACAGCAAAGTAAAGGTGTGCGTGCATCGAAATAAAATGATAAATTGCATCATCATAGAAATTAAACTAACTAGTTCATGTTTTAAATAATTTGTTATTTGTGAACCTACCTTTAAAATATAGCCTATCATGGGCGTTGTATCAAAATGTGTTGTGTAGTTACTTGTGTTAATAAATGTTCAACTGTAATATTGTCTGCCAAACTGATGACGTTTGATTGCGCCTAGTTCTAGAAAATTTTCTGTCGAAGAGTTTAATTGAACGTTCTTACTTTATCATGGTTGGAACGGTCACGTGATTGCGAAAACGGACTGTGTAAACGTGATTTCAATTTTTATGCAATTAAGAACTATAAGGATGCGAAGCTTATGGACTCTGTAGATGGGGCTTGAGAAGTGGCGTATTTTTCAAGAAACAAGTGAAAAAAATAGATGAAACATGGGATTAGGGGAGACATATGCCTTGTTTCAGAGTGTTTCACTGTGTGTCGTCGTGTGCCATTGTGGATCATATGCGTCGTCGCTTTTGTTCCGTCTTGAGACAGCCAGTATGCGGCGACTCGTTTGAAAGGGTGCAGTTAAAGTAGAATGACAAAAAAGGAAAAACAATTACACAAAAATGTTTCGTTTCATCATGTTTCAAAACTTTTGTGTCGTCCTGTGTGCATCCGACCTTGGGAGATGGATCCAAACCTATTTTTCTAGAATCTGAATCTTAAATTTCCTTTAGAATCTATAATACAAATTCTGATCCTCGAATTTTTTTAATGTACAATTTCAGTTAACGTAAAAATAGTTTATATTTAATTTTTAAAAAGAGATAGATAAGGCTTAGTTTTTCTGACAAATGATATTTTGTTTGTCATATCTATTACGTCATAAGCAACAAAAAATAACATTTATTTTTAGTAGATTGAATAGATGCATAAAATATTTTCCCCCTTTTTGTTATTTTGTTTTCCTCCTACCTACACAAGTCTATATAATTTATTTTACCAATTGTTTGGAAAAAAAATTTGAAGTCAAGGGTTTATAAGTGTATTTGAGGTGTTTTTTTTACTTTTACGAATCTCGAATCTCTCAAACGCTATATGATACTCGAGAAACCGAGCATACCAACTCTTAGTTCTTAGTAGATTTTCGTTGAAAGAATTGTTTAAGGTAGGATGGATGGTAACATGAGCTAAGGTCAGTATTTTTGAAGTTTTTATAGCAAAAAACTTTTTAGGCAAGAATAAATATTGCTCAAGTAGATACATTTATTTTAATTCCTTTACCAAAGTAATCTCGTTAATTTCTTGAATATTTGTGATTAGCATTGTAACCTTTGAACAAAAACTATTTAAATATAAATGAAAGGTACTGATCAAAAATTGTTTATATTATTATGTGTGGTAAGTTGGTACTATCTTCGCCAGCAGATGGTGGCCGCTCGGTTGATTTAGCTCAGTTGTGATCTGACGTCACATGTAGTAAATTGAAGTAGGTTTATCTAATGGAGAAATATTTAATTTAAGTTTTTTTTTCTATACAAATTACTAAAATACTGACCTTAATTTTTTTCTCTCTTCCTTCCCACCTTAAAGTTAACATTTAGAATTAATTGAAGAATCTAAGCCTATACTCTCTATATATATATAAAGATAACACCATATTCGGTTGTTCTAAACCATTAATTACTGTTACAGGGAAGGCACTGCTGGACGGTGACGTAAAATATGTGGAGATATAACACCATTGCTTGGTTATTATTTTTACTGTCGGTGGATTCTATGTGTTAGCTTCGGGGCAAGTATTAAAGAGTTGTTTGAAAGGCGGCAACAATTTAATTTGTCATGGATGCAAATAAACGACTTGTAGTTTAGGGCAAATATTATATTCAACCAATGTAGAGAGAAATATTGTACAATATTTGTTTATTTAGGTGTCGTGAAAAGTTGTGTTATTTTGTGATATAAAAAAATACAAGAATTATACTTCACAAATAAAATGAAAAATATTTAAATCATTTAAGTATTTATTTAAATGTCAATTATAATAATATAATTATTTTTTTCCTGAAATGGTATATAGACTGCTAACAGAATGAATGCTCACAATGAAATTGAAGTAAATGGAGTAGAGGGTGGGTGTAATTTGAGTATAGGACAGACTTAAACCGAAAGGCTTTTGCCCCCAGTATTATCACCTCCGTAGGACTGACTATTTGACTTCTTCTGGTGGTTAAGATTTAGAGGTTATTTGTTTGATGATATCATTTATCAAATAAAACTACCCGCATTGGTAGATACGTGGCATAAACTTTATATGTTCTGATTTGTTGGTAACGGAAACGTTGGGGTTTGAATTCCATCTGAGTATACTTCGGGTGTTTTTAAATGGTTTTCCGCTCTCTCTCTCACTTAATTTATAATATATTTCCTCTAAATTATACATTACTCATCCCTACCTCATTAGTGTTAATATGCGGGTATCTCGAACGGGTAGTAAGACGTATTGCACAGTTAAAATAATAATTTGGTCGTTGAAATTAATATTGTTAAATATATTTTAATTTCGCTCTCCGCTTCTTATTAATCGTCTAGGATATATAGTTCATTCGCCATAGTAGGGATGGTAGCTGACAGCAAAAACCACCAGATCTATTCTCATGTATCCATTCGCCAAGCCATACGATCTGCAAGACCATGTGTCGAGTTTCTGAAACCTTTGGCAGTAAAAACTTTCACAACAAACACCTTGTTTTTAATATTGTTTTTATTTTAAAAGTTTTTACATATTCTTCTGGGTGTAAGTTACCACCACTTCTATGGAGAATGGACTTTAGGCCTATGCACTAATGGGATAGTAGTGGGAAGCTCAACCATAGAGGAAATGTACCTGTGTTTGCGTGCAGGTAGAGCTGAAAACTATTGAATTAAAATGACCCTCCAATAAACCCAACTGTTATTCGAGCCCGACCTTCTCATTCATGGAAAACCATTAAAATAATATGATGGATTAGATATCAAAGCTATTATAGTTGATAGTTACGGCTATTGCCACATTTAAATATCATATTCTTTATATTGAAAAGTGACACCTGGACACGAGAATTGAACCCGGGACCTTTGACTTAATACGCCAATACTCTTACCACTGAGCTTTCAAAATATGAGCGAAGAATGAGCCTGAGCATGGGACGAGTCTTTGGTAGCTCAGTGGTAGTGAATTGGAAAACTAAAACAAAGAAACTGGGTTCAATTCCAATGTTCAAGTGTCATTTTTCAATTTAATGAATAAGAATTAAAATAAGAAATTAACGTGTTTTTTTTACTAGCTGTGGGGATTTAATTTGAGTTAAAGCCATGTTTCTTCATAAAGTAAACTCAATACAAATATATATTTGTTCCAATCCAAATTGATTGCCAGGGTGAAGTAGATGGAAGTAATTAAATGATACGTTCTCTGACATTAAGAAGGAGACCTCCTCACCTCCTCTTCAATAATAACCTAATAGAGCGATAGTGAATTCTGTTAGCGTTGACTTTTCTGGTAATCTTAATAACCAGCCTACTATTTTAAATTATGTAATGTGACTGTAGGGATTACAATTAATGTTGATTAAAATTAAGACCCAATCATTGAATTAATGTACATGTAACGGAAACTTATATCGTAATATTGCGTCATATTGTACGATAAGACTGCATAAACTTGAAAAAAAATCATGTCCCATCTTTACATTTAATGTGGGAGTATAGAAACCGTGAGAAAAGCTAAGTGTTTTTGCAGTTTTTATAACCAAACTTTTTTTGTTCAAAACCAATCAAATGTTGCTTCAGTAGAAACAAAGAGTTTAATTTTTTCTTCAAATGATTATATCAACAGTTGTTGAATATTCATCATGAGCATGGCACCATTAGATGAACATTTAAATGAAAAGAAAAAGTTTTCATTAAATTTCAGGACACCTTGGACGGATATTCAACAACTGTTGAGGTCACCCTGTAAATAAAATTAAACATATTTCTAATGAAGCAAAATTGTATTCATTTTAGCAAAAGAAAAGTGTTTATATAAAAACTGCATTACCATTGAACTTTTCTCGCGTCTCCTACACTCCCACCTTAAATATTTTTATTTAACTTGTACATGTAAATTATTTTATGTAAACATATTATAGTTAATTATTTATAACTTTGTGAATATATATTTTTATCAATAACTGTTTAATAAAGAAAATTATATTATATTTCAAATAGTGATTTAGTATATTTTATCTTTGTAAATAACACTATTATGAAAAATATCAAATATATATAAAAGAATTGTAAAACCATATGTACAATTTTGTGAAAAATAAATTTTTTTGTTTCTTCAAGAATTTTTTTGATTGTTCATCATTTAGCTTTCAATGTGTTTTTTTTAGAACATCTACGTATTTTAAGTTAAATACATCTTTTATAAATTTCAAATCTCTGGAATAGACCTTAAGTGATTGTGCAAATAGTTAGTACCTCCTTAAAACTGAAGATGAATCCAGTGCCCATAGGTTTAGCAAATTTGAAATATCGTATCTTTAATGAAATTTAAATTCAACTTGGTATCTTAACTAATATATTTTTTTAAATCCACACAAATGTTGATTTCATGAAATTTCATTGAAATTTTATCAACATGCAAACAAATGAAAATTGTATGTTAATCGATTTTTTACACATGTTTTACTGGTTATAATATTGTATTAGTCTAATATTTATTGTTATAAATAAAATTCACATTTTAGAAATCACTATGAGGTCATTAAATAATTAAAACGAACACAAAACAATAACTACCACAAAAAAAGAATGTATTTTAGATAATAAAATTGTTTATTTGGCTAAAACTTTGAACATAGAATAGAGATTTTTTTTAAAAATGATGAATTTTATTTTTTCATAAACTTAGATAACGTTATTATTATTAATGATAATTGATAGCTGATTTAGTCAAAATAAAAATTAGAGCTTTAAAGTTAATGGATGGAAAAATAGATCGCTCCTCATCAATTTATTTATAAGTACATTCAAAATTATAAGATTACTTCACCATAAAACTTGTATAATTAATACATACTTTTCGTTAGTTCATACACTTTATCCACGTAACAAATGAGTTTAAAAAATACTGAACACAAACTGCAATAAAACGAATGTGAAACATTAGGCGTGAGAAATGACATATTTAACCATATGTTATAGTTCAAACTTGTTGATTCCAAACCTCTTTATCATGTGGTGTAAATTCTCCCTGACAGTAATTTATTGGAACACAATGGTATATGGTTACTAATTATAAGCTATTAAACCTGTATAATATAGCTCACTAGCTGATTATAATAGCAACGAAGCATTCTTCATAAATTGCCCTCTTTGTGTTCATCGTTTTTAAAACCTATTATATCACCTCAAGCATATCTTATGCACAACGAGGGGGAGAAAAAATACCACAATAATTAAAGACAATAGTAAGAAAGACAATATACATCCATACAATTAAAGGGAGAAGGAAAGAATTATGGGTCTTCAATCCAAGAGAGAAGGCATTACGTGACTGATATGTTGACAAAAGGACTATTGATTACTGTTCTCTTAGTAAACTGTGGATTACTGGTGAGTGTTACTGGATATATTATTATCGTCACTATATGACGATTATTATAAAAACAAGTTTAAGGTGGGAATTCAGGGAACACGAGTTAAAGGTTTGTTCAAGTTCACATGGTGTTAAAGTTCATATTGTGGCCTCTAATACATTGTTACAGTGACTGTACTAGTGACTGTTTAAACCTCACGTTTCGACCTCAAATATACTGTTGTGGTTGTACTAGTGATCTGTTTCAAGTTCACATTGTGACTTCTAATATAGTTACACTGACTATACTAGTGACTGTTTCAAGTTTACGTTTTGACCTATTATATAGAGTTAAAGTGCTTGTACTAGTGACTGTTTCAAGTTCACATTGTGACTTCTAATATAGTTACACTGACTATACTAGTGACTGTTTCACGTTTACGTTTTGACCTATAATACAGAGTTACAGTGATGGTACTAGTGACTGTTTCAAGTTTACATTTTGACCTCTAATATAGAGTTACACTGACTATACTAGTGACTTTCAAGTTTACGTTTTGACCTATAATATAGAGTTACAGTGATGGTACTAGTGAATTTTTCAAGTTCACATTGTGGCCTCTAATAAATTGTTACAGTGACTGTACTAGTGATTGTATCAAGTTCAAGTTTCGACCTCTAATATAGAGATACAGTGACTCTACTGGCGACTGTTTCAGACTCGTGCATTGGGCACCCGTGACTACTTCTGGTGGAACCCAGATGAGTACAAGTTCCTTGATGAAGAGCTTGTCGAGTGTGGCGATGTCGCGTTCACTCTCTCCAACAGTTACAACCTCAACTTCCACGAGGTTCTAAATATCACGAAACTCTACTACATTTGGTTCTATGACGAGACCACGCCGGAAACCTCGCGACAGACCTGGATCAAACAGCTCAATAAGGACTTCAGACAGTCGGAATTCAATAAAAGCGGGATCTCCAAGAGTTACAAACAGGTGAGAAACTATCAAAGGTTCCTGCTGGGCTCCACGCTGCAATTGTATTTCTGCCCCGACATTACTAACGTCACCAAACTCAAAGAACAAGACCAATGGGGGGCGTTTAGACGAGTGCACACGTTCTTGAACAGGATAACCAGAAGACCGGTCTTGTCGACATTTTTGAAGAAGAAACCTTGGAAATACGAAGAAAGCTTGGATTTTTTCAAGGACAAGGACGTTGTACCGGAAGAATACGCAAAATACGTGGAAGTCATTTTTCCTTACTGGTCATCTTGCCGTTACATAGACGCAGCTCGTGACGCCCAAGAGTTCTTCAGCAGCGCGCGGGTGTCTTTGTCCCTCGGACTAAGAGGTTTCCGGACTTTCCCCCTGAGGAAATCTAACCTTTACGCTACCAGTTTCCGCAGAGTGAAACATCTTTTGACTGATCAAGTAGTCAGATACATCACTCCCATGAAGGAGTTCCCCGACCTACACTTCACCACTCACGGAGAATACCTCCTCAATTTCTTACGAGTCTTGCAGTCCTTTGACGGATTGATCAGCGATCAATTAAAGAACGACATCGACGCCGTGATACCATACTACGACAAAAATTACGAAGACGCGGGGGAGCGTCGATACAGGGATTCTTTTGGTGTGAGTATTGTTTGAATATAAATAAAGTAAGATATCAATAAGGAGCATTTTTTTATATAGTCATAAAAGTTAATAAAACATGTCTCCAAATATGTATAGGTAGATTTATGTAAATTCATTCTTTTGATAAAAAGTATCAATAAGTATATAATAACACTGATAATATGCTAAAATGAAATCAATTTTGTTGCAAAAAGGTATGTTTATATTTTCTAATAGTTCCTTCGTGCCAAAAGACTAATATGAAAACTTGTTGACAATAATTGCACATAATCGCGTCAGTAGACACGAGGGTTAAGGTATAAACCTCGCCTGATCTAGTTTACTGGTAATGGAGATATCAGGGTTATAATCGCAGCCAAGTGTATTCAGACTGTTTTTTCCGTATAATATATCTTTTTATTTCATGCAAATTCGGGTACACTTTCTCTAAAATGTATACCTTCCTCATACCTATCTTATAAGTGTGAATAGGCATGGGCAGTAAGATGCTAGACAAAAAACAATAGAAAAACTTTCACTTGAGGACGGAATCCTAAAATAAATTTTAATATTTAAGCTGTAATTATTTGCATCTCCGTGATTCCATAGCGTTAATCTAAATTTCTTGAAGCCATCTAGTTTTTAACTTCATCTATTTAGAGATAGGTATTGTATTTCAAATAAAATTTACCGTAATTCTAATCTTAGATTTATATTTAAAAAATTAAACTTTCTCATGTATTATATTTAAATTCTGTAGAGTCAGCGAAATAAAGAAATTATTTATCAAATAATGTCAGCAAGTGAGTCAGTTTGTCAGCAACTTGAGTTCAATGAAGTTATATATTTAATTATATTTATATAAAAAGATCACTTTAAGCTCACAAACTCATGAGTCATGACTATGAAACGTCATAGTATATAAAATAGTTGCTTTAGATTACTGTTTTAATATTTTGAAATAAAAAAAAATTGTATAAAATTTTAGTTAAACCATTTACTTGTAATTGCAATATTTTTACTTAATTTTATTTTCAAAAGCTAAATATAAAGGGCTCAATTTACTATAATAATAATAATAATTATAATAATAATAATAATGTGTCTGAGTAATAACAAGCTGCAGCCCAGCTTGTAGAAAAATCAGCCAGTACTACCATTTCGTTGCCCATGGGACGCCTGAGTGCACTAATCGTGCATCCTTTCCGTGGAGGCTCTTTCCATGTTCCGATGAGATTGGGTGATGGTAGTGAATATATGGAGGGGGAAAGGGATGGTGAATCCCATAAAGATCTTAACCTAGTTCAAGCCTAACTAACCAAACTCTGGTGACCATAGGAATTATTACCCTTTCGAGAAAAATCACCCGGTACCAGCTGGGAATTGAACCTGGAGCCTCTCTCTGACCGTTAAACCACGAGGCCGCTCCTCAACTAACTATGACTAACAATAGCAACAGTGACATATTTAACCAGTACAGAACCACGTTCAATTATATTCAGTGTATTCATGTTGCAGGACCAGAAAAGTTTGCAAGGTTTCCAAGTGAGCGATATAGCGTTTTACGACTTCAACTCAAACGCCCACATATCTTACCCTCTATCTAGCGACCAGATATGTCCGGTATGCAACCGTACTGCCCAAAAGTACGCAACGAGGTACGGCCTGAACGTAACGTCCACGTGGAAAGTCCTTCATTTCCTTCACTCGAAATACTACAGCTCTCGGAACGAAACGTGTCGATTTAGTTCCCTTCGAAAAGATTTCAAATATCTAGTCCCTTATCTCAAATCAGAATATTCTCAACCCGAACCTGATAAAATACTTATCATGTTCAACTTTTTCCACCACCTCATTATGATCACCTTGAAATCACTTCTTGACATGGATTGGCTGGTGCATGATGGGAATTTGGAATACTACCAGAAGGTGCAAGAATTCTTCGAAGCCAAGTTCCATCGCAGCTTTGAATATTATCCTCGGATATTAAAAAGGCCATTCTGGTATCATCATTACGATAATTTCATAGAAGGATTTAAATCCATAGATGACGTAACTTCAGAATGGATCCTGACGACTCTTGAAGGTCTCTCCGAACTGGGCGTTGACGCGGATCTCGAAGAAGCCATCCGGATAATCTTACCTTACTTCGATAACGAGAGCAGCGATTTTTACGTGCAGGCGATTGCGATGAGGCAGTTCAACAAGTACGAGGAGAGAGGATTCGTGTTGGAAAACAGTTTGAAAGCGTTCGACGTCGAAAAATTGAAGAGAGAGGGCCACTCTGACAGTTTTATGAGGGTTGAGAACTGTCTCCAAGTAGACTTCCCACTGTTCGGTCGGTATTTTCCCGACGTCAGGGCGTACGTGTTTACCCACCGCAAGACGTACTTCATGGACTGTTTGTCTGTTATGATGTCCAGTCCTCTGGTGCCCAGCCAAGTCAAGAGTGACCTCATGGTTCTGATGCCGAGCTTCAACAAAACGCACCCTGAATCCATGCGAATTATTGGCGGCGACCTTGGTGGGGAGGTGAGTTGGGTTTATCTAGTTTTTTTGTTTTTATCTCGTGTTGCTTCATCCCAGTTACACGCCTCTCACTCCAGAGCCATGGTCAACATCTTTCATATTTCAGCGCTAAAGGAAGATTAGGTATATACCACAGTAACCAATTCAGCACTTTATTATTTATTATTAAATTTATTATGTTTATTTATGTTTTACTTGAACTATGTTCGCTTTTGCTCATGTATGCTCATCACTAACACACAAATAATTTCCAAGTCAGTTACCAAATGCCCATGACGTCATGCTTATCTAGATTGTATAAACTTTCAATTAATTGTCGATTTCTTCTATTTTTTGGATAAACAATAGAAAAAGATAAAAGTAATTGACGTCTCGATTGTTTCCATGTTTGATTTACATTGACCGGATTGCATCGTACACAGTAGATTTAGTTCTTGTACACAAATAAGAGACGTAGGTAAATGTGTGGAGAGGTGGAAGGGAAACGCGTGGAATTGGGAATTTGTAGAAATAGAACCGTGTGAAAGTGGGAATGCGTAGAAATTGTAAGTCATGGAATTGGGAACTAATGGAAGGGGGAACGTGTAGAAATGGAAAGGCGTGGAATTGAGAATGCGTGAAACTGGGAACTGGGAACGCATGTAAGGGGGAACGTGTATAAATGGAAAGGCGTGGAATTGAGAATGGGTGGAACTAGGTCCATTAACCCTATTTTCCATGACAGGGAACTCCACTGTAGGTATAGCTAGCCTACAATGGAGGGTAGGTGACAGCAGAATGTTCTTTACTGTAAATATTGGCTGGATGTAGTAAAATCGTTGATAGTATAGTATTACTAAGCCAATAATAATTATTTCCAAACTAAATCAAATATTGTTTCAGTAGGTACTGTACGTTTAGTTTAATTTTATTAACATGGTGATCTCAATAGTTCCTAAATAAATGTCAAAGGCTTTGCTAAATATTAATAACAATTTTATCTTCATTAAAAAAATTACCAATTTGATGCCAATATGCTCATGAGACATATTCAAGAACAATAATTAATATTGATATCACCATGAGTAGAAAATTAAACTAAATGTTTCTCGTTTCTACTGAAGCAATATTTTATTCAAGTTGGCCTAAAATATGTTTTTGCTATCAATAAAAACTCTGAAATATACTGACCTTAGCTCGGGTTCCCTTGAATTCTAACTTAGCGATCATAAAACAATCAATCACGCCTAAAAAATAGTGTTTTTATTAAACCAATATTATTTTTAAATTATTATAATTTTTAGCGCCACGTTTTACTACCCGTTCGGGTTATACGCTTATGTAGTAATTACGCTTATAGCTTTTGGAATTAGGAAGATTATATTTATAGGAAGTGTACTCGCATTTGCATTGAAGAAAAACCACCCTCAGTAAATCAGACTGGGATTCTAACTTAAGTCTCCACGTCATCGGCAGTCTAATCTAATGCAAGAGTAATAACTTAGATCATTCGGGCCCTTAAGTGGGTAATTATTTCTTTATATTTAGAATATGAGCGTGCAAAATTCATGATTCAATAATTATCAAAGCATCACTTTTCAACTTATTTTTGGACATGGAAATGCACCGGTCGTATTATTAATAGTCATTGTTTATTTGATTTGAGGAAAGTTAGCTTTTCAAATTTGTTACAGTGATATATGCTACTTCACTCAATAAATAATTTTTTTTGGCAAAAACTATTCTTACACAAAGTTCCCGATAGTGATAAATTTGTGTAGAATATAATAAGAGTCAGTGCAAAACAAATATGTACATAATTGATTTGTTATAGTGTAATATGTTGTTTTTTGTTTTTTTTTCAGCGCTTCTACGACTATCTCCAGTCAATAGGCCAATAAAAATGACCAAAATTCATATTTCGATAACAGAGAGGGAAAGAGAAATGGTGGAAAATCAAAGAAATTTAAGATTATGATAAAATAATGTTTTATTCTTCTCAAAATAATGTATGAATACACATTATTTGAGAGGTTTGTTCTTAATTTTAAACAATTTAAGTAAGTGTATAAGTTATACGGATTGGGTTGGAGGGGGGTAAGTGAAAGCAGTCTTTGCTCCCCCAATAATCTCCTCAAATGGGACATTATAAGTATCGTTATTCATAAAGTTGATGGACAACGTTTGGAACAATTCCTAAATTGTTTAGATAATTATGTTTAGATATATAAATAATTATTTCGGTAAAGAAATTAATCGTGTGCACTAATTTGGTAATATTTTAATTTAAATTTATAATTTAAAGTTAAAATGAGTTTATTCTATGCCCTCTAATAAATAAGAGTTAGTATATGATAAGTTATGTATTACTTTAATTGTAATAAATATATTTGAAATAAATAAATGGTACACTACACTGATTTTCTTGCTCCTTTATACTTAAAGCTAGCAAGATATGCGAAACAAATTAATAGATGGACATTAGTACAGAAACATAAAATGGGAAAAACACAACAGCGCATTTCACCAAAGAGCATAAATTAAATAATACACACTGTTACAGAGACAAATTATTTGTTTAGTGCATTTTAAACTCCCCTTTCACCAAAGTTATTTTTAAAAATAAATATTTTCCTGTAATTTAGAAAATGTTGATTTTATTAAATGTTCTTTCAAATAAAAATTGTTGGTTCTTATCTCTAAATGAGTTCCGAAGATAAGATCTAAATTGTAAATATATGCATATGTTAAGAGGTGCACACGAATTGCGGAACAACTCATCCGAGCTTAGGAATACCCTTTCACGATCTGCGGGGTAAAAATTAAATATATAATGACTTTGTTAAAAATGGAATCATGGAGGTTAGGTTAGGTTAGGCTATGTTAGGTTAAATTAAGCTAGGTTAGTTTAGTGGCTAGGAGTTGAATGGGGTTACACGTTGTTCGGCAATTTACGTGAATCGCTTGACAGGTATACTTTATTGCGAAATTCGAGGGAGCCCGTGTAAAGAGCTTTCAAAGGTTTTTCCGTGGAAAGATAAGATGCGTGTTTGTATTTAGATACAAATTTTAACAAAAATGCTTAGAGCACATTTTAATAAAATCAATTGTTTGCCATTTTTGCCTTTAAGTAAAATGCCTGTTATTTGAGAGTTTTATGCATATGTTTAAAAAAAACTTGAGAATTTTATGAAAGCCATAGAGACCAAATTTCAGCCTTATTGATAAAATGGTTTAGACTCTAGTCCCAGTAACAGACAGATAAGTGGCATTGCAAAAAACACTTTTTCGGATTCATGGGCCTATGCATGAAACATCAACATCTATCAAACCCACTTCGGTGGATGCGTGGTCTAAAGCGCTACTCTCGTGTTAGACTAGACTGCCGATGACGGGGAGATTGAAGTTAGAATCTCAGTCGGGTGCATTGAGTGTGGTTTTCCTAAATGGTTTTCCACCATCCATGCACACAAATGCAGGTGCACTTCATCTATATAAAAATGTCTTCATAACGTCTAACACATTAGTGTAATTAGTACATAGGCGTACAACCAGAATGAGTAGTATGACAGGTTGCTTAAAAAAAAATATCAAATGAGTTACGATGTAAGCTATAACAGCGATTACAGGTCTCATCTCACAGGCACGTATATATTATAGCGCTTGGTGGTTGAATTCGTCACTAACGTTGAGTCTGCTTTAGACCAGATTTACTTAGATCTGGAATTTTTAAATAAAAACTTTTTTGGGAAATTTACCTGTAAATCTTTCGATTGAAAACATACTAAGAAAATGTTCATCTTTAGTTCTTTAACATTTATCATATTTATAATAATAAAAGACGAGTATGAAAATCATTTCAATCTTTCCAAAGTTTTTCCAAGTGTAACATTCATTTTAGCCCGGTTGTTATCCCAAAATAACAACGGCTGCAAGGTTTTTATTTTACAAATGACAAACGGAAGAGGTGAAGAAGGAAAAGTAAGGGTATTAGATTTATATAAAAAAAAATCCTTCGGCGACAACTTTAGAAATGAGCCCCATTTGTTTCGCCGAACATTGATTTATCAGGTGGGTGCAACCAAGCAATGGTGTGGTATTACCACCAACTCTCGCGTTTTCATTTCTCGAGATTGGGGGTGGCGGTCACATCACTGGTCAAGAATACTGCAACACATGCCCGGTTCACTATTAGGGACGTGGCCTGCCTGTGACGTAATGGCAAGTCAAGATAGGATTTACCATTTTAATGTCTATACGTCTTATACGACGAGTTTTAAAGATATAACTTATCTACTACTCTGTGGCATAAGGAAGTCGCGAATTCATTACCAAACTTACAAAAAAGTACACTTATTCCTATCTGGAGCTGGTTATATCCAGTCCACCTCATTACATCCCGTCCTTATCTTAGTCTAGTTCTATCCAATCACCCCTTTAAACCCTATCCTTATATTGAGCTAGCTCTATCCAGTTCACCTCGTTACACCCTATCCTTATCTGGCTCTAGTTATATCCAGTTCACCTCACTACGCTCTATCCCTATCTTGAGCTAGTTCTATCCAATCTCCCCTTTACACCATATCCTTATCTTGAGCCAGTTATATCCAGTCTACCTCATTACAGCCTAACCCTATCTTAGGATAGTTCTATCCAATCACCCCTTTACACCTTATTGTTTTCAGTTAAACAAATTTAACCCAATTGTTAACTATTTTATGGATGGTTTAATTTCGAACCTATGTCACCATGAACTCTATTCAACTTCCCCAACAGCACGGTAAAGGTTAGAGAAGCTCACTTAGGTTCAAATCCCGTTAGTGTGTACATCGGATGGTTTTATCTTAAATAGTTTCATACTAAGACTCCAAACAAATTCGAGTAAATTTCCTTTAAATTCTACTTCTCTCAATGGTGTAGATATGAGGATAGTTCATATGGGTAGTAAGATCAGGTAATATAATTTAAAAAAAGTTAAAAGTAGAGGGACGCATTAGATTACTGAATCTCATATTGTAAGTAATCTATGATTTAAAGAACGATTATAGTTGAGCAGTTTTCTATCGATCGCAGACAAGGGGAAATTGGAAGAAAAGGAGATATGATATAATCGAGGATTGAGAGGGAGGAATGAGAATGGCTTGACCTTGAAACCTTGTCACACAAACAACACTCCACCCTCCAACATCTCAGCCAACTCCTATTGAATAATACACATTTTTGGGGGGTATCAATTAATAATGTGTACTACTTAATTAACAATAGTGACCAAATAATATTACGATCGGTATTGAACGTGAACTTAAGGCTAAATTGATTATACTAGTAAACATTTTAATAACTAAACCCAATTTTATTTTATTTGAGACAAATCACACAACTACCTGTCTAGGTGGACACCCGGACTAAATATCCAAAGGTTGTATCGTGGATTTATTTCCTAAACAATTTCACTATTTTCCTTTGAATAAAATACACGTATATTTCTTCTTAATTCTTCCTTCTTTCCTTTCTTTAATCATTAAGTTTAGTTAAATGTCCATATCCTTGAGGAGAAAAATCTACAGCAACCATTTGTTATTCCGTCAATTCATCACTTTAAGTTCAGATTCTACCAAAGATCATTGGTCAAATGGGGACCTCACTTTTCTCACTGTAGAATTAACGGTTAATAGTATTGTTACTTTTAAAAAGTTTTTGATCTTATTTTTTCATTTGGTTCAGAAGGTTCAAATTAAATACAGTTAAATTTACCTAATTAAAAACTATATACGATACAAAAAAATGGGAATATTTGTTGAATGAACGATATATATCCGAGTGTTTATAGACCCTGTGTCCAAAATTAGGTCACAGCGTCTGTGGGCAAAAAGAAACAGAAAACCTATAAAACAATTGTATGGAAAAGTCAGTCATCTTGTATTACTTTAATGTAAGTTGAAGTTAGACGCAACAACGCCGGGAGTATGCAGCTGAAAGTACGTACACTCCGTCGAGATTGTAAGGTAGCAACTCAATGGCTCAGCCCACGCGGTATGCTATACCTCCCCACATGACTGCAG
>CABFOV010004445.1:22390-52437 GCA_902141375.1 Timema poppense | reverse complement strand
AGGCAAAGGCATTGTATATAAGGAGTATGGTGACTGTAAATCAAATTTTTAGGAAAAGCAAGAAATATTCTGATACAAGAACATATTCTAGAGTATATAATTTCGGTACTTTATAAAGGTGTGCAAATCAATTATTTGTAAACTTTTAGAATTTCATCATGCAGAGTTGATACATAACTTCAAAAAACTAAACACTTGGAAAATATAGTTATTAAAGGCAACAGAGGAAATACTTGAGTATGAAACAAATTATTATCACAATAAGAACGTCAAATTGTGGAACACATTAACAAGTATCTCAGATACAAATCACATTATTCGCAGTCTAAGACTGAAAAGGAATTTTGGTCCTATAACACCAGCCTTCCAGTGATGTATGCTATGTATAAATAGGAGTACAGTAGACATGTTTCGTATTCAATATAAAAATAAGTATTTTACAGCAAATTTGGCTTTAAAAGAAAACCACTAGAGAAAGACGCCTGTAACATTTGTAGTTCGTTAACGGTACAAAAACAAAAAGTTGGTATCAAAGCTGAGTTTGAAGAAAATCATGAAATTCACCAGGACAAATCAAGATTTGTACAAGATTTGATGAGAGATGATTTGAGGAAAGCTAAAGAAAGCCCTGGTCTAGAAGTAATCACTTTTGATATGCAGAAAATCCTTCCTCTCCCCAAAATTTCGAACAACATTATGTTCTACAAGCGAGTTCTATGACTATCACTGTGGTGTCTATCCTGGGTTCAGCGGAAAGAATTTTTGTTACCTTTGGCTTGGAGGAGAAGTAGGTAGAGGTGCACAAGATATAGGTCCATGCCTAAAAAAAATTAAAATTAATTTAGGAGAAGAAACGGAGGAGTTTATTGTTTAGACTGACGCTTGTAGAGATCAAAACTGAAATATAAAAATGATCTTAATGTTAAAGCTAAAATTGAACTTCATAGTTCTCTTAAATAAGTCAATGATTGTTTTCTCATCTCTTGGCCAAGATTGTCCCAATGATTCAGTATTTGGAGAGAAGGAATGTGCCTTGAAACTTCAACAGCACATGTACACGCGTACATGTATGTAGATAGTTGACTATTTATTATTATTATTATTATTATTATTAATAATATTACCACGTCTTACAACCGATTCTGGTTACACGCAATAACTATATCAACGTCATGTTAGGCTGTAAAAAAAAAATCCCAATGTCACTAGAATGGAAAATATTCTTTTTGTAGAAACAACTAAGCTTGAAGCAAGCATCACAAAGAGAAATAAATCTTTTAAAAACAACTCTGAAAATTGGCTAAAACTAGCGAAATTTGATGTTGAGCGAGATTCCACTCGACATTTACATGAGCACCACCTTCAATGGCAACGGGCAACAAGTAAGCTTACTTAAGAAACGTTTAAAAACAACTCTGAAAATTGGCTAAAACTAGCAAAATTTGATGTTGAGCGAGATTCCATTCGACATTTACATGAGCACCACCTTCAATGGCAACGGGCAACAAGTAAGCTTACTTAAGAAACGATTAGGTCGCCCATCCTTTAGCAGTCATAACTTTTGCCAAAACTTTTGGCAGGCTTGGTCAGATGGAAAACCAATCTCAATTCCAAAGCTAAACGACATCTGAAGGTATTAGGTGCAAAATACTCTTGATGCTAAAAGGCTATATCAGAATATCTCATCTAAAGAAGGAATTGAGGATCACATAGATGGATACGATGGCTTACTTTATTTTATTGTTGAAGAGAGCTAAGCATTAATTTTACCTAAACTTATTTTCAAAAATTATTTACATATACCGTTTCACTCTTTGTATAGGGCCTTATTTTATTTTACTTTAAATTGAATTAAATAAATAGATGTCTATTTAAAATTTAATCAAAACCCAACATTAAAATGTTATTGATTTATTCTTTAGTTCTATCTACTGTTTATACATTTTCAATTACAGACTAAGTGACAAAATGGCAGTTGGTTTGGTTATGCATAGCTAAATTTTACAATGGAGTCAAAGAAACAGCAGAGTATGCACCAAAAATCAATATATCTCCTTAGCTACCTAAATATTTAAATGTTTGTTACCTAGGAAAAATCTTTGTAAAAAATTATATTGAAAAAATTAAAAATTTTACTATAACAATTATTTTCTTATAGAGTGTTGCTAAAAGCTCATACACTCAAAATTATTTTGATGGTACTTGGTTTGTTGATGCATAGCGCGGTAATATTAATATTGGGTAATAATAATTTAAATAGCTAAATATTTCAATAAAAAAATTATTTAATTTAAAAATCAGTTTAAAAATATTTCAAAAAATCTCCAAAATCAAAAATTTGCCATCTCACATATCTATCTACAATACCAATTCAATAGCTCAGGAAATATATACATTTCTTCTTCACACACATCCCTTTCTTAACCAAGCCACCAGATATTTAATTTCATAATAATTAAATTCACATTCATTTTGTGTCATTACTATTAATAAATCTCTAGGTGAGGGATTGATTTAAAGTAACCTTTTTTTATTTACGATCAAATTTATGTATCTTGTTATAGAACCAGTTTTTCAGAGTATTTAAACTTTTACCGTAAACAGAAGCTTCTAAAATCTACACAAGTAATTCATTAATACATATTTGAACCCACTTGAAAAATTATATTCCTTCAATTCTAAAATAACTTTTAGTAAAAATTATACTGCAATTATTAAAACAGTGGCTACGAATTCCACAGTAAATTAAGAGTATATTGATGGTTTTAATAATAACACTCGTTTTTGAACGATTCGATTTAAAAATTAACTAACTACACAACATTAAATTCTTCTCGGGTATTCTACGTCACAAAATACTTATGAATATACGTACAAGTTTGTGAATAGGCCTATATTATTGTTAACTTATCTACATATTCCTAAATAGAGCTGCATGTGTGTAAATAAGCTTATATATGTGTTTATAAGGCTATGTGTGTCTATAAGGCCATGTGTGTGTAAAAAAAGTTATATGTGTGTAAACAAGGCTATATGTGTGTAAACAAGGCCATGTATATATAAATAAGCCTAAGTCTGTGTAAATAATTCTATATGTGTGTAAATAAGATCAGTAATAAAGGCTATTTTTTGTGTAAATAAACTTAGATATGTGTAAGTAAAGCTATGTGTGTGTAAATGAGGCAATATATGTGTAAATATGACTGTGTGTAAATAAGGCTATATGTTTGTAAATAACTAATTATATAATTGTTTAAATTATATTAGTGATAAAGGCTATTTGGGTTTAAATAAGCTTAGATATGTGTAAATAAGGCTATGTGTGTGTAGCTAAACCTATATTTGTGTAAAAAAAGGGTATATGTGTGTAAATAAGCCTGAATGTTTGGAAATAAGTTTGCATAATATGTGTAAGAATGCCAATATATGTGTGTAAATATATCTAAGTTTGTGTAAGTGTTCACCTAGCATTAAATATTGACCAGAATTGTCAGCGTGGTGTAAATCTTACCCTCTCTCTCTCCCGAAATCAAGGTGTGTGGAAGAGAGAGGTGGTTTGTGAGTAGAGGGTGGAGTACGTTGGGAAGATTGCACCCTGGGGACACTTCTTCCTCCTACATCCCCTAAAACCCCTCCAGGCCACGTCACTCCAGTCGTGAAGCTGCTCAACTTCACGGTGAACACATTACCTGCTGGCTGAAGTATGGCGGGAGTTCGGTACTGGTTCTGTTTGTTAGGGTCATGGATGGGGTTGGGGTAGTGGACCACATATCAAATGTGAGTTCACTAATTAAACCGGTTTTATATTTGAGTTTCATATATATTACAGATTTGTAAAATAAATACAAAATACACAATAATATTCATACCTATTTATAATGAAAATCAAGTCTTAAATCAACGATTATCTCAACAAAATATCAAAATATACTTAGCTCTCATATTAAATTGGGTCAAAAATAGGAATATCATAAAATTGTACAAATTGAATTAATTGCTGAGATACAATATGTAATCAAATTCTTAAAATTATGCAGAGTTTAAAGTAATGTTAATAAATTCAGAAGTTAAAAATTATAATATATGTTCAACAAAGGGGTTGTTGACGAGATTTAATGCAAGGGTTAGGATTTAAGAAGTAGCCTTACAAATAATAACTCCAAATTATCGTAAAGTATGTTTCTTTTAAGTGACCACTTCAACATTTATACCTTCTATTTGGTCCAATACGTATTGTACCTGTTCGAGATATTCACATGCTTAATTTAATGTTATAAAAATAAGGAAGGTAGAATTTTAAACAAGTGTATCAACATTTGCGTGGAAAGAGACAAATTGAAAAAGTAATTTAAAAAAAACTGCCCTCAGTTCACCCGGCTACGGATTGAACCCAAACCTCTGGTTCACTGGCAAACCAGACAAAATAAGTTTAACCCCATGACGTATGCTCTGCCCTAAGCGGGTACACAATTTTACACACTAAACAACTTCTCTGCGTGCTGTATTTATGAGTTAATAGTAATAAAATAATTATATTAAATATTGTGTGAATAATAATAAAAAACACTGTTCTATGGTTGTCATAAGATTATGGAAATCCCATTATGTAAGAATAAAAAATTATCAAGGTTCAAGATTCAACATTTTGTAATGATTTGAATGAAATAAATCTAAAACTTTTATTAAAATCACTTATTTATGTTTGCCAATTAAAATATTTTTTGAGAAGTTATATTCATTAATTAAAAATGTTAGATAAGTAATTATATGTATACAAAATATGACCCATTAAATCAAATTAATGTTTATTAGTTACTAATATAAGTACTCCAAAAGGAATTTATATTATCCCATCAAAGAAAAAAAGGCATTATCCTTCATATAAAACAAAAATAAAGTTAATAAAGTGAAAATATATGTCTGTTTAAGCACTTAATTTGAACATTCAAACTATCACTATCAAACTAATGTCTAAATACATCTTATTATCTAGTTATCTGAAATCTGGTATTTTATGCTTTTATTGCAATAAACGCGTTCATCACAAACAAAAATTAATATTCATCTTTATGTACCCACGTTATTAATGACTTCTTTATCCTGGGCACTAAATGAAATCGTAAATATTATTCAATAGAGTATTTAAGGTATACTTGATATGGTGATTTTATAAATAATTGTATGTATCAACTTGTATTTAATTAAAACTACTTAGTTTAGTGAGTTTTTTCCAATGACCTTCTCTATGCGTGTCAATTACAAATGCACTGCATATATTTCTGGTATATTTTAAGTATTTTATTTTAACTTTTACTCCCATAACTGGCGTGCGCACGCACACAAGCAGATACGAGCTGGAAGATGAGTTGGGCCTGCTATGATGAATGCTCCTAATGTAATTAAGTGACAGAAATGTACTTTTATAACAAGTTTGTCTAACCTAACAAATCATAAAACTATATATATATATATTTTGAAGATTAGATTTTGTTAGTTTCAGTAGTTTTGACACCAGGCTGTCATATCCATGCTTAAAAATACGAGTAATAGTTAACATAATAAATGTGAAATATTGTGTTTCTGTTTGTTTGTTGCTCACTCATGCCCGAACCATTTTACCGATTGTGCTGGAACTTGTAATGTATATAACCTGGACATATGAAATGCGATTAACATTTGGGCTATTCTTTTTTCTATTGAATCCAATAAAATTGATGTTTTTTTAAAATAATATACTCTTTAAAACCACTTGATCAATCATTGTACTATCCTGTAGAATGTAGAATTAATTTGATCGCTAAATTAACTGAAATTCATCGAATAATCAGAGTGTATTTCAATCTAAAATACAAAGATAAATTATATTTGGTTGAGTTGTTTCTCATTTAAACCATTGCACACTGATTATCCTATCCACTGCCACATAGTATATGACGTTAATCTCACAATATTTCATTTCACTTGGTTGCCATTAAAGATAAGATTAAGGCTCAAGTCACAGTTGGGTGCACCAAAGTGGTTTTCCAGATGTAATTTATCAATATATTATTTTCATAACATTTCTCCACTATATTTTGTGCGGTGTAACCTGGCGGTCTAGGTGTAAGGTGTCTGATTTCTGTGCTGGGGGTCCGGGGTTCAATCCTCGGTCCAAACACAGTTTTATCTGACTGCTCTGACAAGACGTGTATTAATCACAGCTTGTGAATGTGGGGAATGCCAAGCTTCCACCGTGGTTTGGATCCCACGTTAAAATGTAGGTCCTCCATTTCATTCTCACAATCACCCTACCATTACACATTAGCGTAAGTGCATATAACCCGAACGGGTAGTAAGACGCCGTGATAATAATAATATTATTAGTATTATTTTGTGCGATATTCCGTTATCGCTATCTTTCCAACTCTATTCTTTAGATTTTGTCGGTAATATACTTACTGAACATCGTGTATATATGTATGTGTGTGTGTAATAAACTACACAAATGTATGGTGAATGCATTACAAATAAGGGACACCATATTTAGATTCAAGGAACACTAGTTTCTTTTTGTTTGGAGGAAAATTAGAGAGTTATTAAATTCTTCATTTGAGCTATAAATTAATATATTGTATTTAGTAATAGTATGATCTAAATGCTACATTAGGAATACCTGAATTCAAAGGCGTCTATAGCTTAAATCAAAAAGACTTTATATTTAAACAAAACTATTTATAAATTAAGAATCATTTGCTTACTAATAGCAAAATTTTACAAATTCTATATATTTAATGCGGCAATATTTATTTAGCTTCATATTTCCTAAATAAGCTACACTAACATTACTGGTCTTAATCCAATGAAATATAAATATATCTTATATATTCCTAGCTAGCCTAAGTTTTATATTTATAGCCTTAAATTTAAAATAATCAATTCAATAGTCATAAAAAAATTGAAGATCATATTAGATAATATGTATTATATAAATAATATATACTATATATTATATATATAATATATAAATTTAAATAATAATATATTCTGATATATATAATTATTTAAATTTATATTATAGATACAGTATATAAATACTCACAGTTTGACAATTGCTCCTCTTATACATAAGTTAGTTAATCATTTTTTTACGTTGTAGCTAATGGTTTAGCTAGGGACCAAACCATTATTTTAATAATCTAGTCGTATCCAGGACATCAGTACAAAAAGCCTTGCCTCACACTCCACCAGACTACTTTCTCCTGACAGTGACTTGAAGTCGCTCATAGGCTATAAATTACGTTTTCTCGCATAATGGCGTCCTGGTCACAATTATGACAGTTCCCCGAGAATTAGGGTCTCAAATTGTGGATGGATATCCTTTTTCTATTAAAATTATGTTATTATACTTTTATTCTCAATTTTCTATTTCTTTAGCTCAAACATAATAAAGTTACTTAAGATAAAGACAATAATAGAAGTAGGTACAATTACATATAAACACATTACGAGGTCACAATGTATTCAGTTTCCTCTTTAAATTAACTATAGAGCATTACAGTTATAATCACAAGTTCACATTCACAAGAAGTTTATTAAAATAAACTTATTTCAAAACTAAAGTTGATTAATTAAAAATGATGCCATATTGATGTGAACATAATCAGTGGAATGCTTACGAAGAGGAATTATAAAATGTTCATTACTAATTTTGTCTACGTAATACTTTATTTAAGTAATGTAAGTGCAGCATTATATTTCGTCACTGTTTGAGACTAAGAGCCAGTCTTATGACTACCGGATAAATTTTGTTATCGGGAGGTTAAAGTTAGCGACTAGATAAAGGTATTAAGCCACTTTAATATTTTACGCGTATTATAAACTGAATCTATCTGCCGGATAGTAAATACAGTATATATTTTCATGCAGAAAACGCAAGTTTGGTACAGTTTTTACTGGTGCGGGCATGCGTAAAAGGGCCTACAGACCACACGATTTGGTCAGATCAGGCGAAATATCGGGGTGTATAGATGTGTCGCCTAAAAATACGTCTCTTTCATGTCGGGTGGCCGGCGCATCCAACCACACGACTGTCCGACCAAATCATGTCATCTTTATCGTTGTCGGGTGATTCTTCGTGTCAGTTGTACTACAAATACGGACGCGAGTAGTAGGCCTGTTGTGTATGTAGTAACATAATATGACTGAATTTTTTCCGTTCAATTAACATATTTTTTTCCCCACATTTTTTATTTTCTGGAATTAATCCCTAACGATGCAATTAGCCAGATCCCAACTTTTTGGTGTTGGGATAATATAGGAGGCATGATGCGTGTGTCTCTTAGAGAGAAAAAAACCCTGATAAAATCAGGCACTAAGTCTGTAGATAACACCTGATTTGGCCAGGCCGACTGTCGGGTCAATCATATCGGATCATCTGTAGGGCCCTGTTGATACCGCTACAATCTAGCGAGTGGTGACAACGCTCAACATTTTTTTAAATATTAGCTATTTAAAACAAGTGCGAGAAAACAGGTGGCGTCACGTGGGTCCAGAAGATAAGTTGTCTTGAAGTACAAATTCCGGTGTCTGCCAAAATGGGGGCAATAGTTGGGTACAACGTTTACAAAATTTCATTTATTGTACTCACATTTAAATAATTTGATCTTATATAACTATAACTCTGCAAATAGCTTGTCAGTTATTGTAAAAGTGCAAATTAAATACTCTTACTTTATAGTTAGAACCAGGACCTGTGCTTAATAAACACGCGAACCAAGATTTTAACCTAAAAACATATTTTGATAGGGGAAACCTCATGAAAAGAAACGTGTCAGTTTGGCAACGCCAATTTTTACTGTCAGATAAAATTTATCAGGTACTTAACCACCCAATAAAAAGGTGATGGATGAATACATTTTATCTGGCAGTTAATTGCTCTCTGGCAGTCATATAAGACGCACTTTTAACTTGACCAGATAATAATATTTAATGACCAGATTATTATATAGCCAAGAGTCATAAGACCGGCCCTAAATAGGCCAATTGTATGTGTGAGAAACTGCATGGCAATAGTGTGATTATTAAAAATTACAGTCGTGTATGGGTGGAAGGGAATCGAACTCCATCCAGAAAACTGTTTTGGGATCATTAGGGGTGTAACATACGTACCGAGTTAAGTCCTGCGACTAACAGATTGGCCAGAGGGAGGGATATTGAGCTTTGTCCAGCCATTTCACCTATCTAACTCTATTACTAGAGCCATAAAGTAAGTCAGTTGTTTACAATACTAATAAGACACTTATTCAGTTGTTATATGAAGTGTTTCTGCTGTTTTCTCGTGAGAATAAGTTAGGCAGGTTTTATGTAAAATTTGACTGTATAATTGATTGAATTATACTTTAATATATAATTTTGAAAATAATTTAGTTATTCTCACACTATTATTTTATTTCATTGACTTCACTCTTTCTGATGCAGCTAAGCTGGAAGTAAAATGTATCTGTACCCTCTTCGGGAAGCAACTCAGTCATTGACATAAGGAAATAAGTATTTGACATCCAAATAAACTACTGTAAAGTTAAACCAAATACGGATATTGGTATTTGACCTCCTAAAAACTACTGTACTGTTATTAACACGCGGATATATATTATACATTTAAAAATAAACTATTGTAAGTTTACTGCCAGACGGATTTAGGTAGCTAACAGTTACCAAAAATATTATTATTATGATTATTATTACTCATATATATTGTAGCTCTCAAACCATTTCAAATACATTTTTAGTAAAAATTATCTTTATTCAAAGGAGGATTTGAATCATTACATAAACACACTATTATACATCCAATCTTTTTTTATAGGGTATAATTTCATTCTAGAAGAGTGGGTATTCTCCTAGCCTGAGATAACATAACTAAAGTATATAGATATACTATTCTATAGCATAGATGTACGATATTTTTTAAATATAAATTTGTTCAACCAAGGTTTCAAGTTGTCGATAGGAAAACAAGATGAAAGTTTAATAAACAGTGGATCACCATATTTCAAACCAAAGTATAGCAGTAATTTTAAAGCCTGACTTAGATAGGCACACATAGAATACTAATTGAATGAAAGCCATATTAGGAGCGTTCATCATAGCAGGCCCAACTCAGCTCCCGGAGCGCAACTGCATCTATGCACCGCGTCTTACTACCCGTTCGGGTTATACGCTTTAAGTACTAATTACTCTAATGGATTAGGAATTGGGTAGGTTGAATTNTTTAAGTACTAATTACTCTAATGGATTAGGAATTGGGTAGGTTGAATTAGAGGAAGTGAACACGCATCTGCGTGGAGGGAGAGTGGAAAACCATTTAGGAAAAACCACCCCCAGTTCACCCGACCGAGATTCGAACCTCGACCTCCCCGTCCTCAGCAGTCGAGCTTCAACACGACAAGCGCGTTAGCCAACTACGCCACCGAGGCGGGTGTGCGGGTTATTGCTTGTGTGCGCGTGTGTGTCTGTGTGTCTGTGCGAAGTATGGGAGTAAAAGGATATACCTATGATATGCAGAAATGTGTGCAGTTAATTTGTATTTGAATGATTATTCAAAACTTTCCGTGATGACGATGAGGTACAAAGCAAATACGTTTCTTGTTAATGACTACAGTATGTCCCTATTATCCCAGAATAAAGATTTGTGCACTGTGCTTGTTTGTAAAGACATTCTAAAATGTCCAAAAAGGGCTTTTTCAATGTAGTATTTATCCAAATGTTATTTAATATTACAACAATGTTCGGTGTTAGGAACTTATATTAACTCTTTATCTCAATTAATGTTTAATCTGAAACAACCTGCAATATTGTTAGTGTAAATATACAATTCCTAGCTTACTGAATCACAGAGTTGATGGGCATTTGACGCACGCTAGTCTAGTATTATGAATAAACCAATATAGGTACTACTATAAAAAAAAATACGAGTAAAAAGTAGTAGAGGTCAAATAGGGCTTGACTTACGTCCAAACCTTGACAATCCATACATCCCTATATGTTGTTTAATATGAACATACTAATACAAATATATCACACATTGTGTATTAACTGCTAAAACTTTCCTCCAAAATTTGGGACTATATTTAATTAACACTAAAATATTTATATTTTAATTCTAAACGTTTTTACGCATTGTAACTTTTTGAGTTTAGGTTCAACCTAAACTATATTGTGAAAATTTAAAAATGACACCTCGACAGGGGAATCTTAAATATGGAATCTCTTGCAATTATAATAATTGTACGAGTGGCTTAGCAATATCCGATAACTCGTGATCTTAATTTTTTTAAATCACACATTTGTAAACGATGGTTTCCGCACGTCCATCATAGAATCTGCCTTATAATATGAGTGAAGAATGACACTGAACATGGGACTATTACTGTATAGCTCAGTAGCTAGAGCAATGGCTTACTAAGCCAAAGGTCCCGGGTTCGATTCCCATGTCCAGTTGCCATGTCTCAATTTTGAGAATATGATATCTAGTTGGAGTAATCCTCACTAAAATCATAAATAACATATTTGGTTATTTAATTTTAAGATATGTAGTTTATCAATTAAAATATTAACAATATTAGTATTGTCAATTAAAATAGGTCACTTATTTAATTCTCAATCTCCAAATAAATGTAATAAAAATATTTTTTTGTTCAAAACATAAAGCTAAAATTATGGGTGCAAGGACAAATAAAAACACTGCATGATTAAAATGTATTATATTTGGTCGCCCCGTTTGAATATCCGTAATAGGTCTTACTGTCCTCATGAAATAATATTATACAAATGTGTTAAAGATGAGGTATGTTGAATTCAGAGGATTATATCCACATTTTCATGACGGGACAGTAGAAATTAATCTAGGATAAACCACCTTCAATAAACTCGACCGGGATTTAAACTCCAATATCCTCGTCATAGGCAGTACCGTATATTGCAAGGGTGACGCCTTAGATCATTTTACGATTGAATTAGGTAGTTGTAATAATTAAATAATGGATTATTAGTGATGGTTTTGATTAAAATAAAACAAACATTTCATATTAAGTTGAAAAATATTTTTACAATTATATTTTGAAAAAATTCAGTCTTGTCTAAATTACCGATCTTTTAAAGCTTGAGCTTCTAATAAAGCTAAAACTTTGATATTTATATTATTATTATTATTATTATTATTACTATTAGCACCGCGTCTTACAACCCGTTCGGGTTATTACGCACTTACGCTAATGTGTAATGGTAGGGTGATTGTGAGATGAAATGGAGGATCTACAGTTTAACGTGGGATCCAAACCACCGTGGAGTCCTGGCATTCCACACATTCACAAGTTGTGATTAATACACGTCTTCTCAGAGGTGAAAGAAGGGTTTGGGGATCAGATAAATCTGCGCCGGGACCGAGGATTTAACCCCGGACCACCAGTACAGAAGTCTGACATCTTACCCTTAGACCATCAAGTCACCAAATTTGATATTTTTAAAACCTACAAATACAAAGCATGTTCGGAATACATGCAATTTTTCTTCCAGTGAATGGTAAACTGTTAAATATAGTACATTTTACTTCAAACGAGAGGAGAGCTAATGTGTGCCATTGTATTACTTAATTACTCAAATATATCACTTTTCTTACAATCATATTTTAGTTACTAAAAGTAGTGACTAAGTGGTATTCAATAAATAACACAAATCAATTATTAGCTGTGATATTTTGTTTCCATTTTCAAATAATATATGATAAATATTTAATTGGTTAACCTTACATATGAAGTTGGGTTCCTCACTATTTTATTCTATACTTACTTTAAAAAAGTATTACTTTTAAATTAATACGAAATTTCATAAATAATTAATCACAAATCATTCATGTAGGCATTAGTATCACATCATAGTAATAGATTACTTTAAACCACTTTGGAGTCTGCACGGTTTAATCCCTAAGGCACTACTCTCTCATTAGTCTAGACTGCCGTTGATGGGAAGATCGATGTTTGAATCTAGGTCGGGTGTATTTGGGTGGTTTTTCCAAAAGAGTTTTCCACTCTACCTTCACACAAATTTAGGTACACTTCCTCTAAATATAACATTTTTAATCTCTGAGATTAGCATATTTATTACATAATAGTATTATCCGAAAGTGTAGTAAGACACGATGCTAAAAATTAAATAAGCTCTTTTAAACTAATTTTGTATACTGAAACGTCCCGGACTATTAAATTATTTAATAAGGGTGACCTGGTGGTATAGGGGTAAGGTATCGGACTTCTGTGCTGGGAGTCCGGGGTTCAATCCTCGGTCCCAGCACAGATTTATCTGATTGCTAAACCCTTCCTTCACCTTTGACAAGACATCTTGTGAATGTGAAGAATGCCAGGCCTCCACGATGGTTCGGATTCCACGTTAAGCTGTAGGTTGTCCATTTCATCTCACAATCACCCTACCATTACACATTAGCGTAAATGAACATAACACGAACGGTTAGTAAGACGTGGCTCTAATAATAATATTTAGTAAGGAATGTATAGATTAAATATCAATGACACCTTGTTTTTGCCTATTTTTTGTTCTTCTAGATGTATCGAGAAGTGAGCGGAATACTAGAACCTCACAAGTTTATCAATAAAACCATATTAGTTAATTTAGCGAACGAGCTTTCCTTTAAAAACAACGTTTCCGTCGATGGCATAATGGATCTCTTGCAATTCTTTGCTATTTACGGCGTCGACCATGCCAACGAAAGCATCCAGACTCTACTCCCAAGGATAGCACAGATTGGTCCTGAGGCCGTCTTGAACCAACTAGAGAATGACTACCCCGCTGGGGGAAATCTGGCTCTTGTTTTTGATACCCTTAAAATGGAGGAACAAGTAAAACTGGACCAGTTATACAAACTTGAAGAATTATTCAACGTCAAAAAAGATCCTACTTGTTATTTAGTAATGAACGATTTTGATTTCGACGGGGGGACAGATCCGTTGCCTCAGTTTGTGAAACTTTTGAATTCAGATCTCGTAACTGATGAATATAAGCAGTGTATGCGTAATGTGCTACCATATATTACTAAATATGTTCCCCAAGATCCTTCTTTAATTAACATTATATCGCATGGACATTATTATATAAGTAAGTCAAAAATGACAAAAGAAGGACAGCTTGAAGATTTCCATAAATTTCAGGACTTGGTAACTAGCCATTACGGTAGCATCTACAATGCCAGCCGCGGGTTCATAGACCCAGGTAAATATGAACTTAAAGGCAAAAGGTTCGTAGCTTTGTTCAAATACCTACGTTCAAGTGATATTATACCAGAGAAATATAGGAAACTTATTAAGACCATTTTACCTTATTTTAAAGAGCATTTGTTTAGAGTAGATGTACTCGGCTACATTTGATTTAAAGTTGTTTTCAATAAATGATTATATATTTTCACTATTTCATAAACAATATAGTTTTTATCTCTATCACGTTTATAATCATTGTTAATAATGGCTTCATTTTAAGAGGTAGAAGGTGAGGAAGGACGCTTATAGGAAGTACACACTCACGAGCATGAAGAGTTTGTGGTGAAGCCACTGTGATCATATGTTGAAAACCAACCCAGCACATCCAGCCAATATTCTAAACTCACCCTCTCTGTCAATATTGCAATATTAGTGCGTTAGACCGTATTACTACAAATGAATATTTACACGGAATGGTGTCTTCATTAGGTATATATTAGTATATTAAAAACATAATTTAAATATTATCTATAATTTGAAATAAATTAAATTTGTTAACTCTTTGGTATCAATTGAAATATGGTAAAAAAATCATTTAAAACCAAAAATACACTGTCTGAAATAATTATTTACTTTTTATTGAGGGAATTTTTCTTAAAGGTCATTACTAAAAATGTTAACAAAATAGTTTTTTTTTCAGTGGTAAGAAATATTTCATATTTGGTCTCGATAAAATTCAAGATTGTGTAGGAATTAAGTCTGTAGATCAACAATCTATAAATAATTTATAGATTGTTGATCTACTATTGGGTTTTTAACGTTGTTTAAAATAATTTACGGTACGAATGACTTAAAACTTATGATTTCTGTCATAGATAAGTCCATGTATATTTAACTGTCTCTAGAAATAAATATTATGATGGATATATTTTTTTAAATATGTTTAGAATAGTTTTTCTTAAAATAAATATGGTGAAAAATTCTGTTCTATACATAATTCAAATTGATTATGCAAACTTTTCCCATCACTCTTCAAGATGGACGTGCGCACAGTTGGATGGGGTATAGGGGGGTTTCGGCAGGGGGAGGCGGATTTTTTGTAAAATTTCCTCAAAATATAATATAAACTAGTAATTTTGGACTATAGCAGCCAAATAAATATAATATTAAGTTTGAAATAGTGAGCGTTCTGTAGAAGAAAAATTCAGTTTCCATTATTTCACTTTGCTGCTTATTTTTTAAGCACAGTGTCTTACCACCAGTTCTAGCTATACGCTTCTAGTGCTCTTGAAAACGGCAAAGTTGCGTTTGTTCCGAAGGATTGGCTCAGCTCTGTCTCCAACCCTTCATTGGCCGTTGGGTTTGTGAACAATATTATAGTTGCCTCCTGCACACGCCTGTGAGCTTTAATTATTATATGTATCGATAAAATTAAACTTAAACTTGCTTTAATGTTTCACGATGCATTTGATAAGGATTTGGAAACTGATCTCCGCTTTACCGGTTCTTTTGCTTGTTTGTAAACTCATATGTTCATACTGATAGGAGATTTGATAACGTTAATTCACATGAAAAGCGACTACCGTTCATACCTATGCAAGCTCTCAGCCCCCTCCCCCCTCCCCCACTCTCCGCAGAAATGGAGCGCGCATGTATACATTGTGTTTGTAAGGTGTCCGTCCTTGTAAACATTTTACAACCTCTCTCTTTCTGCTCTGTTTAATGTATCCTACTTAAAACTCCACTTGATTTGACTTTGAGTGCAGGTAAGTGTGTATATGCAATTCATGTTCATTTAAACCTCTAGTTTTTATTTTTTTATTTTATTGAAGATGAGATTTAGTACTTTGTATAATGATATTATATTTGAAAAATAGTATGATAAAATTTGCCATGTATTTATGGAGATATATTACAAGTTTACTAATTTAATTGAGATTAAACTACTATTCTATAATAGTGTTTGAGTTAAGTGAATGCTATTAATTTTAATGACTGCTATTGTTGTTAAATGAGATGATACTACAATACAGGGATGTACAAACTCACATGCACATACCATTCAAACACTAATTTTCCATTACATCAAGACCATTGCTATATTAACAGATAATGTATTTAAAAAGTGTGCACCTACATAATATTGATCACACGTAGAAAACAACCCTCATTGCACTCAAAAGTTATTCAAACTCCGACATTCCTATCAAGGTTGTCTTTGTGAAACGTGAATACAGCACCTTAGAGCACGTGGAACCCTCAATGGTCCACATAAATTATCATATTCAACGTGTATCGTTAGGTTTCTCTTGAAGAGATTAATTTTGGTGGTCAGGATGATTTGCATGCGTCATATCTCTTACTTTAAATTAGGAAGCTTGGGTTTAAGTCCAACCAAATACAATGCTATTCTATACATAAGAGTGTCAATTTGTACTTTCTTCACATGAATATTATTGCAGTTGTTCTCAATTACCAGCATTATCAATTATTTTAGAAAAAAATGTCTTGAGTGAAAATGAAAATAAAAATATTTTGTTAAAAGCTACTTCTATTTAAATAAATTAGATTACGTTAAAACTAATTTTTTACACATAGCTAAGAATCTGAAAGGTATAAAAATACACAAATGTTTGAATACTCGGATGTTTTCTCGTTTTTTAAAATACATTCTTCTGAAAGTAATCCATCTACACCGTCACACAAAAGAATTAAGGGGAAAGAAGATTGTTGGTTTGGGCTATTGTGTACCGAAGCTATCCAAATATTGTTCGTCATAATTAAAAACGAACAGCATAGTAACTATTGACAAAACAAATCAATAAATGGAAAGAAAGTAAACTTTTTTTTTCTAAAGGAAGCCAGAGGGAAACTTCCGTCTTCATCCTTTTTAAAACTGAAGTTTTCTGTCATCTAGATCGAAACTGTGGGTGGGTTTGAACAACAAAAGACACCAGATTTATTCTGCCAGAATACTCATCTTCTTCCTATTTTTTTTATTACTCTTTATCAGGAAAGAGGGTCACATAGAAGGGTAAAAATATCTCAAGTCTATTTACTTTCGTCTATCTTTTCCTATAGTCTGTTCTCCTCATCTCTTTTCTTTTTCCTTTTTTTTTTCTTTTCTCTCGTTCCGTGACTGCAACAATAGCCATTCCTAGCTTCAATAGATGGTCCACATCCCAGATAAGAATCTGAGCCCTGTCTACTATATACACGATGTCACATAGTCCAGCCGTACTAAACTTGGCAGCAACAGAACGGACTGTCAAACAACTTAGTATCGTCAATATGAGTGTAATTTTGTTTAAAAATTAATACAGGTGGGATGGAAGTAATCACACATTTAAGGGCAATTTTTTATGTTTTGATGAAGTTCCATAGTGCATAAGAAAGAAAAACCAACCAACTTCCTAGATTTAATAAAATTAAATTACGAATAAATACACATTTAACATATTTGTAATTTAATGGAATGTTGAAAATAACTATATTGAATAAAAAGTATAAAGTTTAAATTTTTCTAGTTCACTCCTCAATTTGTCATATCTTTAAATTAAGGTTTATTCAATAAAAGAAATAGCATCCAGCCTTAATTATTTTTCTTAAGGCTATTTAAAAAAAAATATATATATATACCCACCCTTTAGATGTAAGAGAAAGACCAATACAAATTATACTTTTTCCAGCAGCAGCTGGTTCCGAATATGACTTCCTAGTCCACAAACATAGTTAAAAATATGATTATAAGAAAATCAATACATTTTCCAGTCAAACATTTTTGGGGTAGGCCCATAGTAATTGCATTGTACTTATTAAAAAATACATTTAATCAAACCATTAGAAGTAGGAATTTCAAAAATAGAATAGGTAATTAAACAATACATATAAAAGTATAATTAATAGTTTGGCATTAGCATTTATATATAATTTAGGGACACAAGAGTTATGATAAAATTAGTTATAATATAGTAATATATTTAATGTATTATATACATAGCGAATGATATAATCTAGAACCGTTTTCAGGGTACTGACTATCGAACCCAATGGGAAGAGACCATTGGGAAGACCTGGACGCAGATGGGACGATAACATTAGAATGTACCTTAAAGAGATAGGGTGTATAAGGTGTACTGGATATAAATTAGCTCAAGATAGGGATAAGTGACGTACTTTTATATGCAGAGAAATGACATTTTAAACTTCATAATACAATATATATCGAAAATCCTGATTGTAACATATTTAGGTATGAATTATTTTGTATACAAAATAGAAACCTTTATTATACTCAAATTGTACCCCTTGAATTTTCCATGCTGTTAACTAGCAAACATGTTACTTTGGAAGGCACTCTACATTAGTATAAATAAGATGTAGATATTAGAACATTTTGGTGTTTGCACTAATAGAAATGCCTTGGTTAATAAACTTGAAACTTGAAATTTTATCATCGTACTAAGCATGGATATCAGTATTTTATTAATGTTGTAACAAATTTTGCCGATTGCCTGGACTCCACATGCCACTAAAAATTCTAACAAGATAGATTTATATTAACAATGAAATTTTGAGCCTACATTGAATTTCTTATTGCATTTTAAAAGAAATTATACCATTTACAATCATTTGTCACCTACAATAGTTGTAGCTAACAGCTACTCTTTCATAAAATCCAACAATACTAAAAAATTGTAAATGTTTACTTACCAGAATTTTGGATATCCAACTATTGGACAGTCATCATCTGAAGTCCTACTAAGCACCACAAATATCGCTTTTACAGGCTCTTCTGAATTTAGGATTATTTTTTTTATTATATTTTGGAAGGGGTTAGTTTGATACTTCTTATGTGTTTATTATAATAAAGATTCGGCGTTTACATTTTTTGTGATTTATTGTTTGGTTATAATATTAACTTAAATATTCAATCATTTGGTAGGACCGTGTGTTCGGGAAACTTCATACTAGATCGGGATGGTCTTTCTCTAAACTATATAATCCATTGAGTGGTGAGCTATGTGGTGTCTTGGATAATGTAATGAGTATTGTCTCAAGTCACTTTTGTTGACTGAGTTTTGTTTATCGACGATATCTCTCATATTTCAATGAATGGATAAATTGTATTTTTCATTTTGATATTATTTAAATAATTTTCCGGAATCTATAGATAATAATTAATAATTTTGTTTTATTTTAAGTAGTACCTAATACTTAATATATTCTGATTGGACTAACATTTGGTGACGACAGTATCAGAAGGATTTTCGTGCACTCTCTTTAAATCTACACCTCTGAACCATGTGTTTAAATATACGGTGAAGTAAAAGGTGTAAGTATTCGATATTATCCATCGATTACGTTTCAAGAGTTCATGACATCTGAGAAAGGGTGTTGTTTCATAATCTTACTATTATTTTCTATTTATATAACAGATATTTATATTCATAATCTTACTATTATATTATATCTACATACCAGGTATTTATAATAACAAGTCTTCCTTTATTGGTAAGCATAAGACTCATCAACAATTGCAAATAAGAGGATTCTTTCCAAACATAGTTTGAGAAGCTTAATCAACTAAAGTAATGATGGTAGGTGATTGCATTCATTCCTACGAGAAGTAAAAATATTACAAACTTGTATAGCTAATTTTAAGATCATCAAACTTAAGCTTTATTTAAAACGTAATTAAAACATAGCTTGGTCAAATTTATTAGCGACCAAATTGATAATTTACTTACGCGCCACTTTTGGAGTCACTGGTGGAGAACGCTATTGAAACGTTAAAACTTTCCTTTTTTTACAATTTGAAGAACTTTAATAATAAAAATCCACAATTAAATGCATGACTATTAAATTTAATTGTCACTTGAAATGTTTTTCATAGTTAATATAAAATTGATAAACTTTATGTTTATCTTGTCGCAAGACCACTCATTACTTTTCATCGTCTGGTAGAAGAAACACATCAACTAATCCATTAACACTGATATTTAGTTTGTATATTCCATTCACCGTAGGAATTGACTTCTGAAAGGCCTTTTTACCTACCATAAATCTACTATATAGTAGGATATTGGTAGGAAAAAAGACCTTTCAGAGAGTAGTTCCTACCGCGAATGGAATATAAGAGGGTATTGCCTAATTTGTTATGTACTGCATTTTCCATGTTTTGTCACTAGTGTGAACGGTCATTTAGAACACGTTGTTGTCATAAGTATAGAAGTAATACCTTATGTGATTTTTATTCATAGCTAATGTCAAATTGAATTTTTTTTTCTAAACCCATATTTCAACCATCACAATTGTTAAACACTTACCTTAAGTAATTATAGCTACCGGTATTCCATTCACCGTTGGAATTGACTTCTGAAAGGCCTTTTTCCCTACCATAAATCTACTATATAGTAGGATATTGGTAGGAAAAAAGACCTTTCAAAGAGTAATTCCTACCGTGAATGGAATATATATACTCCTATCCAAGCGCTAATCTATAAATTGCAAAAAAGGGGGCATAGATATATTAAATGTAGAAACAGTTGCGTGTGCTGGTAGGCAAATTTTTCCTTAACACGCGTCCTTCTTTCCAATGGCCTTGCCCGACGCCTACTGCTCAACTCTACTCTCCCACAACCGAGCAATAAGATGCAAAATAAAAATCTCATTCACCTCACAACCTCATTGGTCACCACCACAGCACTAACCCTCCACTTCCATTATTCTAAAAAAAGATCTACCTAATGGGGTCGGGTACATTCTCCCTGCGGCCTCCAAATACAATTGCACTTACCTTTATCTATCTTCCTACTTATGCGTCCAGGGTCATATAAGATTTCTAGAGGTCTTGGGAGAAGTAAACGTGATTAACGTCTACAAATGAGTATGTCACATTTTAATTAGAATACAGTGGACAATACTTGTTTGATCCTACTAAGATTAAAATCAGCTTGAATTAGAATGGTTTTCACTTAACCATACACACAGTAAACGTAACTAAAAATTCCTTGAATAACTTGTTAAGTTTATTTTTATCCAAACTTAGGATACGAAATCTGTTTATGTTGTTCATCAATTAGAGCTTTTATTTCGGCTCGAGAAGTTGTTTAAGATACCCAAAAGAAACTCAATTTCAAATTTCTGACAGATTCTTCAAATGGTTGAGAGAATAGTTTGTGTGGCTTACAAAAGGAGTAGATGTTCAATCCTAACGGTCAGCACTGAAGGCTGTTATCACAGAAATTAGTTTTCCATCCCTCCTCTATACGTAGGTGATTGCAGGATCAGCTACTTGAAATCCGTTTACTTATTACTATTATAGTTGGACATAGTCTGATTTAGACGGGAAGGAACTTTCTCAACAATTATAATTATTACTAAAACAATTTTAAGGTGTCCATACAAAAAGTCATGTGATCCAAACAAGTCACTTTTATACTCATAAAATATTACTAATAATGTAGTAAATTTTGGTAAATATTGACAAAAAATTATATTTAATGTTATCTTAAAGGTCCTTCCTTTCTGAATATTACTATAGTTTAAATACTTACTTTTGGTTTAATATAAACTTAATGATATGAGTGTGATTAGCACTTGGGATCGTATATAAGAAACTTCATCCTACGTTCACCTTCTTTGGTTTTCAAGCCACGTGAAGACTGGGTATATTCTACGCTTTCAGAGTTAGCTTGGATAGAACCCGAAACCACAAATCTTTAATGATACTGTAGTTAGAGTCCTTAGAGTGGTCAGAGTTCCTGACGACAGATACAGAGGTTCCGGCCTCGATCCCCAGAGCTACCAAATTTTATCTGTGAAGCAGTATGTCAGTATCGAGGTCAAACTCAGCCTCGTGAGAACAAATGAGGAGCTATTTGAATAAAGACTGTAGCATGTCAATCAGATTGGACATCTACAATTAAAAAATTGTATAATTCAATAATTTATGAAAGAAATAAACTATATTCACATATTTAATTGAGTCTACTCTGAAGATGCAGTCTAATAAATTTACGTTTCTCCCTACCTTCAAACATTCAAACACATGGTTGGTCGAAAAAACTGGATTTTGTTAAATACGGGAGTAGATATCAAAGAAGAGGATTAATATTAATATAGTTATGAATAAAATACTTTAACGCATTGCTTTTCCCATTGGATATATGTCAAATATATTTACATACGCTTGCCATGCTGTTAACAAGAAAATATAGTAAACTACATCTATATCACCAATTCTTATTAGACATAATAATGGATCCTGAATAAACTAATTAAAACAGATATGTTTCCATATAATATGCCTTAATGAGTACTCACATCTTCATGATGTCTTCTGATTCGATTCTCCCACATGTGAAGCTAAATAAAACTATTCAATGATGGCCGCAACACTAGATCTGTTGAAGAGAAGAAATACGTATGAGCATCGACGCAAAGACCTACTGCTCATCAACGTCCCTGGTGGTAAAACCAAGGAAGCTTGTTCTTCCCTCTCACCGCAAGTGAATTTCTCTTGTTAATTCTCTCTTTCCCCCCGCCTTCCTCCGTAGGTCTCCTTTCTATGTTCTTGTGTTTATCATTCTTTCTGCTTTCTTCCATTCGTATCAGGTTGGGAACTATATAAGGGCTCGTGTCCCAGCACACAATATAGCCCGTTTACTGTATCCCTGCATTGAAGGAAGGACTCCAGCTTCGTCACGTTGACTATGAAGATTGAGGCGTCGGATACACTGCCACCTTAGACAGGATGACGATTTTCAAACACCGCCTATTAGGTCTAGGCCGTGGAATTCACCTCAGCTATGGATGGAACCACATGCTTCGATGTATTAAGTATTCTAAAGTAATCGACGAGTCCTTATGACTAAGAATATTATTTTTGTTATAAAGATGAGTTATATCTGTTTGCACTCTTTTAGTTTTTTGTATAATGTCGGAGACGATTTTCTTTCGAATTGATAGTAGGTCTAGTTGACCGCTAATCAACTTCAAGTCTTGTTGACTTGATAACTCAAATCTTTATTTTATTGATTAAATATTGTGTCCTTTAGAATGCGGGACGAGTCTCTTTATTGCTTGTTTTTCAAATATTGTAATTCAGTCCTGTAGACTATGTTGATATGTATATATATATATATATATATACATATATATATATATATATAAACCTATGTCTTTACATTATGAGTCTCTGGTGTAGAAAGTTATAATGTCTTAATTAGGGACTTATAAAATTCCACTAGTTCCTTTTATATATTTTTGAATCAGAATTTGTCATGATGCCTTGTACGGCGTGAGCATCAGTTCAATTTATGGATGGCTACCCCCAGGTTGTCTGTTTTGTTTACCTTATTACAATTCAGTTGATAGAAATCAGCGGTTTGGGTTGGTCAAGTAATCACGCTTCACGTGCAGTATTAGTTTCGGTGCGCAACCCAGGTAACTGCACTAGAGTCATAGTGGGGTCCGCGCAAATAATACTCTTTCACTTTTGCCTTTCGATCGATTTCTATCGTTTGTGTTGTTCTTAATGCACTTGCTCTTAGAATTTTATGTACTATTGAATAAACTGGCAGTACCAAAGGGGAATGTGACCAGCCATAGTACTTTTTGTTGACACCTGTTTCTTAGCCATCGACTGATGTTATCAACAGCTGGTTATCCTAAGTGTTTATGGATAATATTTTGAAGACACTATCAAGCAAAACCTATTAAAAGTTACATGCATATCTTGTAAATTTGTTTCCTATTAGTAATTATTTAATTATTCTTCTTTTTAGAAAAACTTCTACCTGTGGCATGGCGACTACGCAGCCCTTGTAGCCACAGTCTCAATTCTCAAGCCTAACTGTTTGGATCAAAATCCATACGCATTTCCAACTATATTATTGTAAACCATTGCTTTCTTAACTATTGTTTTTCTATCAATAAATCAATATGTTTTTTAAACTATGTTCTTTTCAATTATAATGTGTGTAGCCTGTAGGAAATAATTGGTACAAGACGTAGTAGCTCCAGCTTATAAAACTGATTTTAACAGCCGGAGGGATTGGTAGGGTGACCATGCGACACCATCTATCCCCAAAGGTTGGCATTATCATCGCCAATGGTGGTGGTTGCTCGGTTGGAATATATCACTTGCAAACTCTCACCATGAAGTTTTTTATAATATAGTCTATAAGCCTATATTTAGTGAAATTAAAGCTTGTTTGCTTTGTCTTTCTTCAAACCAAAACCATGTATAAAATAAATAATTTATAATAACAATAATAATAATTGTAATCTACTAAGTTGTATATTCAAGGGTTAATTTATTTCCCTTCATTCCTTCATACATACATTCAACCCAACATAGAGTAAAATTTTATTTGCATAAACTTACAAAAGCATAAGGCACTATGGTAAACACTCATTGCAGGTTTTGAGATCCACTTAATATTTCAAGTTTTCTAGATCCATTTCATAAACCTCGCCGTTTTATTTATTTTATATTTCAGACGAGATTATTAAAGACAAAAATGCTATCACATTTAGCAAAATAGTGTGAATTAGATATCTTACAAAAATTACTACCATAGTTTGGAATTTACTTATTTCACATAATTTTCCCTGTTACGTCAAATCCCCTGAATTTTCATATTTTCCCTGCTGTCAAAGTTAGTTTCAAGGTTGAAGCGTTACATTGCGTGAAACGTAATATGGCCACGAGAATTTTTAAATCCGCCGTTATCAGTAGGTACCAGGATCTAATGACTTAGGCATGTCACATTCTTGAGAAACATACACCTAATGAAGGCTACTTTTTACACTTTTTCAAAATGAGATTTTACCCCTTCTTTCCACCTCTTTTTCTCTTTAGAAGTTTCATAACCTGTTGGCTGGTTATGTTGGAAAGACCATAAGTGTTCACCAAATTAATTATTAACGCTAAAGGGGTTTTGGATTTTAATGTTTAATAACGTAATCCTCCATTATATGTTAATAGTTTCTTCCTTGCCCTTACGCAACCATGCAGTCTAATTTAGAGCTTTTATTTTTCTTAAGTTAGTAATTTTGTATTTGTGTTTCGGAAGACAATATCTTATTTTGCATCAACACAGATTTTAACACAAATGATTATAATTAGACCCAGAACCCGCATAACACTAGTTTCAATTCTAGCTTGAGTTTGTAAAAGTGTTTTTTTTTTCTAAATGATTTCACTCTGTCTAAATAAAAAAGGGAGTACATTACCTTTAAATTATACCTTACATATCCTTTTTCCATTAATTTTATTAGATGCGTATGTATCGAATGGGTATTGAGATACGTAGAAGGAAAACAAATAAAACTATGATTTATTTTTTGTCCCCGCATCTCACTTACCATTCAGGTTATACATACATTAATTTATTACGCTAATATGATAGGAATGATAATGGTTGAATTTAAATGAAGCTTACCAAAATTTACACGGAGTGGAAAAACGTTTAGGAGAAAACACCCTTAGTACATCCAACCAGACTCACTTCATGGTCGAATGGCCTAAGGCATCACTCTAGAGTTAGACTGGCTTGCTGATGACGTGGGGATCAGTATTCGAATCCTGGTCAGGTCTACTGAGGGTAGTTTTTACTAACTGATTTCTTATTCTCATTTAAAGCAAATGTGAGTTGATTATTTTTTAAATACTTCTTTCCTCATCTTTACTCCATTAGAGTAATTATCACACACACAATTGGGACTCCATGTTTGATTTTATCTTCATCAACAGTCCAGTTTGTTGCGAAGTTGACTCCTTTGACTACAAAAACGTTTTTATTTTTAAGAACTCAATAATTTTTTAAAATGTTTTTTCTATACCTCAAGGGTTAGCAAATTGTATATTATAACAGGGTAGAAAGTGGATGTAAAGTAAAAGTGTCTCGTACCTCTGGAAGAAGATAACAAAAAGGTATTACTTCTTTGTGCATTGTGAGGCCAGTTCTCCGTTGCTCTTCCTCGCTTATTTTTTATCCAATTTAAAGTCTCACATTAGACCCACTGAGTCGGGAGCAATAAGTTTCCCCAAGACCCTTCAATAAAAGTCGCACTTGGAACGAAAGTGGGAAGGTGTTTGGGAGGGGAGTTACACTAAGATGAGTGAAGGAAAGAAGCGGATAAGTCTCACTTTAAGTAATTGTTTGTTTATTGCCATGCTCAACATATGGGCTATTAGCAAATTCCACTAAATGGGTGGGGATGAGAATCTTAGCTAAGGCGGAATTTATTTTTAAAAAAATCACAATTTGTATTTGGTAAAGAGTAACTTTGAAAATCTTATTTTAGAAAGTCTATTATTTACACAGACAAGATTTAAACCTAATCTAAAATCAACTTTCAGAACTAGAGTCAAGAAGTCACAACTCTAGGATCAACCCCTTTGATCATTAGAATTTTAATAAATATGCTAGAGAATTGTTCATTTTTTTTTTTCAAAATTAATGAAAATTTATTTACTGCGTGTTTATTAAACACAGTAAGCTTTTATTTTGCTCAAAATATGTCCACTTAGAAAAGTGTTGGGTTGAACTACACAAAGCCATTTCATTTAAATATTTAATCGTTCATTTTAGGGTAGAAAATTAATTGAATAGATTAAACATTATTTTTATAGTTATCAAAATAATTACAAACTAAGTGGGCACATGGACAAATACGTCAGTCTCTTCTGTTTCACCAGTGAAGGATAGATCGGAGCTCAAATTTCAACAACATTTACCACGTTTTGTATTTTCCCTGAATTGTTTACCACTATACTCTCACGCAATCCAAGGTATAAATTATGAAATTATTTTTTCATAATCTTTCCCTATTAGTTTAAAAATTCAGATGGCCTTAATGGGTGGAATGGCACGATGAACACACACAGACACACACAGGCACACTAAAGCAAACTATATGAGTTTCAAATAATGCTTTAAATATAAGTTTTAAAGTATATCTTCAAAATAAGAGTATAATAAAATACTTGTGATCTTTTGGTGTTAATTTAGTTGCTAGTTAGTGTCTTAAATTATCTATTATATAGATACAGAATTAAAAGCTAAGAATTAAATAAACAGCACAAATATGTATATGGAAGGTCGTTGATTAAGCACATTGCTAAAGGATTGGTTGGGAGAATAGAGTGGAGATCTCCCAGTTACCAGATTGGGTTTAAAAACCAAAACTCCCCACTTGTAATAGCCATAATAACGACTCTTATAGATATATTTAAAAGAAACAATCGAAAAATCATTCATTTTGCTTGTAGTTACAGAGTCGGTGACCTGGCAGTCTAGGGGTTAAGGTGTTAGACTTCTATGCTGGCGGCCGGGGTTCAATCCTCGGTCCCGGCAAAGATTTATCTGATTACCAAACCCTTCCTTCACCTCTGACAAGACATCTTGTGAATGTGAGGAATGCCAGGCCTCCACCGTGGTTCGGATTCCACGTTAAACTGTAGGTCCTTCATTTCATCTCACAATCACCCTACCATTACACATTAGCGTAAGTGCGTATAACCCGAACGGGTAGTAATACGTGGTGATAATAATAATAATAATGTGGTTATAGAGCTATACTTATTACTAAATAAGGGACAGAAAATTAATTCATTAAGTTTATAAGGCTGGTCCTCACTTGCTCGAACGATAAAGTGGTTAAAGTATTTAATTTTGAAAAATGTTTTTAAAAAAACATTTGGATCAATGGTTAGCCCATTTTATAGGAAACATTTATACAAGCACTTCTTGCCTTTATGAAAATATAATTAAAATTGTAATTAATATCAACACACAAATTATAAATCACTGTAATTATAAGAATGACTGTATGAAGGTAGCCACAATCCCATTAATTTAAAGTTAGTTGAAAAATTACACCAGGGTCCCATGTTCTATTTTATTGCCATGTCCATGTGTCATTTTTCAACTAATTTAAAATGATTTGATAAAATCTTGATAGTGATTTTTTTTTCCTACACAGTAGTCAGTCAGCCTAGAGTTTAAGCTCACATTAGACTTAATTGCTGAAGATGTAGAATTAAAGGTTTGAATCTTGGTTGACTTAACTATGAGATTGTTTACCACACATTATTTATCACTGTTATTAAGTGGGAAATTATTTGAAATATTTAGGTAGAGAGGATTTCGTTATTTTGATTATTTGAACACAAAATATTTTACCAGTTATTCATCAACAAACATTTGTAGAAGTAAAAAATATATTAATATAAGTATTTAGAGTTTTTCACTAAATTAACAAAATTTTCACATTCTTGTAAATTTACCTACTCATAAACGAGAATTAACCATTTACCTACCAGTTATGTCAACATATAGACATATTTGTTCGTCAAGATGATGTATAGTTTTAGAACTAATCAAAGTTTTAATGGAGTGTGTGTATACTACAATTACGAAGTTTTAAGACTAATAATAATATTTAGCACCGCGACTTACTACCAGTTCAGGTTATACGCTTTTAAGACTACTATGTTTAGTTTACTCATTAACAATATAGTTAAATATTAATTTTATGTATTATATTACTCAATTTAAATTAGGGTTTTTGTAAGTTTATGTTAATTTTTTATATGTAAATAACTAAACCAGATTATTCTTTTTAGGTAGTAAAATATTTACGAATTCAAATTTAGTAAATGTTGGTATATATATATAAAAGATACAATATATCATGTTTAGATAAAAATATAAATTTATACGCTACAATTGCAAGTGGGTATTAATTAATATAATTTCTAGTAATATCTTAAATTTTAGGAAGATAACTTACTATGCGTATATAAAGTACCATAACCAGCTCTCTCTCTCATATATATATTTATATATATATGACATATATAAATAAATGAATATATATATATGAATTATATAAATATACTCTTGTTGTGCATTATAATATACAAATGAATTAATAAGCTGGTGTAGGTTACATTTCAATAATAATTATGATAAAACATTCTCACTGTTGAAACGTAAAATAGCATTTAAACACCTTTTCAAGTAAACATTGAAATCACATTTCTTTGATCATCTCCATTGGCCAATTTGTCACATAATAGATATCAAAATACCTATATACGCATGAGGAGATAAATAATTTTAAACAAGTAATTGGAATGAATTTGCCCACTGGTAGACTAGGGAGACTAACTCAAAAATAATTTGAAATTGGAGTCGAAATAAATTCAACGCTCTTATTCGAAGCAAATGAAATTTGTTCACAAATAATGGACTGGATTGAAGTCACGGTAGATATATTCCAATAAAATTAGCTTACGTGCTGTAGCTCAACGATACCATAGGGGAATAAGCGATTCAGGAACCAATTATTTTTTATGTAATTTAATCAATCTTGTTTGAATAGTTTAAAAGAGTATTTACATTGACTTTAATAAAATTTATGTTATAGACAAATTGATACTTCTATCTACTTAGTTTGAGGTTTATGACACATCAAATTTATATTTTACCAAGTTAAAATTTTCTTAGCCAGATTCGCTTTTAATAGTAGACATATTATTGATAAAATATTTTTAAAACCATTATAAACTTTGATATATGATAGAAATATATGTTGTTTGCTTTGGTAAATAAATATTATATTAGCAATATATTCAGAAAAATTTGGTATGGTGGTAAATAGTAATACATTATTTTTGTTACAAATATGAAAATCTATTTATAATACACATATTTTATTTGAAATATACTTTTATGAAACCAATTGCTTTCAAGCTATACGCAAAAAAATAAATAATTATATATA
>CABFOV010004445.1:0-22350 GCA_902141375.1 Timema poppense | reverse complement strand
ATATATATATATATATATATATATATATATATATATATATATACACACTTTGCGAACACTCAAGGTAAGGAATTGCGGACGTTGGAAATAAATCTAAACCCAGATGTTGATGCATGTCAACGCCTCATGACCCCCCCAAACCCTAAATAGTGTTTTTGCAATGCCGTCTGTCTGTGTGTCTGTTTAACTCTAAGATTAATAGCAAAAGAAAAATAATCAATTTTCTGAAAATCGGCAGCTAAGATTTTGATTAAAATTCTTATCTAAGCGTTTATTAAGATTCTAAACAAAATTACTCTTTTCATTTTCAAATTAAAATGAATTTTAGGGTACTTTACAGAAGTGTAAATTTCCGTATCTCTGCAGCTATTTGATATAATAAATGAATTACTGTTTCAAAATTGTAATACTATTAAAAATAAACAACTTTATACGAAAAATATTTTTGTAAAACCAATAGATTCTGATATATTGTCGAATATATTAATACAATTTTGTGAACTTTGGTTGTAAAGAGATACTTCTTCACGTTTCAACACAATAATAATTATCTTATGTCATAGAGTAATAAATAATTAAGTCCTTCAAAATGTTTATGTTCTCTTGCTTTCAACCTCTAAGTGGAAATGCATGTTTGTTTGTACAGCAATGATCCATCTCTAATATTTTAAATTCAATAATCAATATTTACCTATTTTATTGCTCAAAGGCTATAAATAAGAAATTTAATAGCAATGAAATAACCATAAGTTTTGCAACCCCTAATAATATGTCGACTATTTTAAACTGGAAGTCGTCATTTTAACACACAGTGTTGACCCGCCGGGACTAAATATCAATTTTTGTTACTTTCTCGCTACCTTACAGTTAGAGCAAGTATTGTGATCGTCAAAAAGATCTAACCCCAGATTTTGATAAATGTCGACGTTTCATGAACCTCCGAATCCGAAAAAACTGTTTTCGCAATTCCGTCTGTCTGTACATTGGAATAGGGCCTAAACTGTTTTACCGATTGGGCTAAAACTTGGTATCTAGGATTTTCATAGGGTTACTCCAAGGATTTTTTGGAATTGGCTATCAAACTCTAAAATTAAGAGTAGTTAATGGCGGAAAGAGAAAAAATCGATTTTATAAAAATCAGCTTAAACAATTTTGATTAAATTTTATTTCTAGGCTTTGATCAATATTACAAACCAAATAGCAACTCTCAATATTTCGTGAAATTAACTAAGCGTTCCGGTCTGATGCGTAAATTCTAATTTTTAATTTTATCTCCACAAGTCCCTCAGATAGCTACAAAATATCTTATCATTGCATCCATGTAGATCTATTTATATTAAACATCTTTTTACTTGAAATATATTTTTGGAGAACTGAAAGTTTTCAAACTATACGCAAACATATATATATATAAACTTTGCCAACACTAGAGGTAAAGTATTATGACTGTCAAAAAAATCTAGATCGATATGTTGATCGATATCAACGTTTCAGGACCCTCCGTCGCCGTCCCCGTCCCCGTCCCAATCCCCCCGAACCCTAAAAAGTGATTTTGCAACACCGCCTGCCGTTGTGACTGACTAACCTTTAAATTAATAGCCGTTTACTAAAGGATGAAAAGAGAAAAACTCAATTTTCTCTCATTTTGGACTCAATAGTCAATAATTATCAATTTTTTGGTAAAAATCTATAAAAGAGAAATTTAATAAATATGCAATAACCATAAGATGTGGATTGTGCAACCCCTAATAAAATGTTTAAAATTTTGACCGGAAGTCAAAATTTTAATACGTAGTGTTGACCCTTGGGAACCCATTATAGATATTTTTTATTGATCAAAATATATTAATGAATACGTTAATTCTTTAAACATAAAACTATAAAATTGAAAACCGTTAGTTAAAAAATGTTTTACAAATGTATAGTTTGGTTTTTTCTCGGGTTCGTTAGTGCATATTTTATTACCAATTTTGAGTAAATATCTTCATTTTCAAACAATAGAGCGAGAAAGTCCTTGCGGTGCTCTGTACCATTTATTTTTAGTTAAAACGTTTTAAAACTCGAGATTTTTAACAAATTAACTCATGAGCTAGGTGTAGGAAGGTTTATTAGAGTAAATGGATCCATATTAGCAAGAAGAGGATATGATAAAATTAATTTTGAAAGCTATCTGAACTTTTGCGTCTCCATCACTATAAATATACTATATTTCAGGGATGGCGCCCTAAAGCTGTGCAAGAGTGATAATATTTTATTTTATTTTCTTATTTTTATTGTTGTAAACCTTTTTAATATAATAAAAACATTAAAATAAGTAATAATAAAGCAAAATTGCTATGTATTTTTTTAAATTTAAATAGTTATGTTAATTTAACCTAATAATGTTAATTCTTCTCCAAGTATTAATTAATACAAGTAAAAGCCCTAATTTTTTTATGAGTTTATGTATAGTATAGAAATTTATGGTTAATATATCTTAAGCATGGCTTTTACCATATTTTCCAAAATATTAATTTTTATTTATAAATAATGAAATTGAATCTGTTGTAGAATTTCTCATTCTTTTACAAACAAAGTTCCTAATAGAAAACTACTTTGTGTTTAGAAATTAAATTTAACTCTCCTTATTTATCAATAAATACTGGTTCATTTGGAGTTTATAATACTATCATTACCATCATATTTTCAAAACTGGAGAGGAAATTTCCCGAAACTACGTGATTTTCACAGAAATAAATATAGTTAATCCTCGCTGCACCGTTGAGAACCAAACACAGGTAGTGTGTTTTGATTGACAGCAGCAGGAAGGCGAGGAGTGATTATTATTATTATTATTATTATTATCACTGCGTCTTACTACCCGTTCGGGTTATACGCACTTACGCTAATGTGTAATGGTATGATTGTGAGATGAAATGGAGGACCTACAGTTTAACGTAGAATCCGAACCACGGTGGAGGCCTGGCATTCCACACATTCACAAACTATGATTAATACACGTCTTTTTAGAGGTGAAGGAAGGGTTTGGTAATCATATAAATCTGTGCCGGGACCAAGGATTGAACCCCGGACCCCAGCACAGAAGTTCGACACCTTACCCCTAGACCACCAGGTCCCCGCAAGGAGTGATGAGGGGGAAGAAGACCATTAGCAAACTTTTAAAAATCATCTGAGAACAGTATTGAGGTACAAAAACATACGAGTAGTAATAATATGATATTTTAGACTGTGCTTGCATGTTAGCTACATGTGTGATGTTAGCTATATAATGTGTGAAAGCTGAACAGTCTATTGTTACCAGTATTCTTTGGCATTGTTTAGTTTTTATCTTTTAGTTTGAGCGTAGGCTACAATTTAACCGTCATAAATGTAATTATATTAATCAATTTTCACGTGAATTTTACTCAGTTCAAAATGCCTAGGCCTCATCCATTTCCAAGTAAAGTATGCAAAAGAAGCAAAATATCCAGAGATTTAAAGAAGAGATGGAGAATCTGGAAAGAAGAAGCATATTTCACTGGAAACAAATTTTAATCATTTAAACGGTAGCTGTGATTTAAAAATATTAAACTAATTTTTGTATTTTATGTTTGTTAAAGTTTGTTTAGGCTTATTTTTATTGTTTATTTTCTAAAAAAATTCTGCAGATATGCCAAAAATATACCAAATAAATTTATGTTGATATATAAATTGTAAAAAAGAAAGTGTGCAGCCTTGTACATGAAATATAGCTGCGTTAAATTTGTTCTAAACGTAAATGGTGGCTAGGTTTTGTAATTGATTATGTTGGCTACCTAAAGTTTAAAATAGCCCTTAGATATACACATTAATTTACGGTGTTGATTATATTAATATATAATTTATAAGTTATGGTTTAGTAATTATAAATCCTAATCAATATGCGTGCCAAGGAAATTACACGTTTGTCTGATATGTCGGTGAGTGGGAGGTCAAGATTTTATTTCCGACTTGGTGAAATCTACTAAAGCTTCTTTTAGTAACAGTTTCCCACTCGTCCTCCACGCAAACACGGTACATTTCCTCTCTAGTCTGCTTTACTCACTCTTAACCTATAATAATAGCTAGTGGAGAATAGCTTATATGTATGGTAAGACGTTCTGTAATAAACAAATAACTATGTAATATATCTATTATGCAATACTTTTAGCACTTGCGCCAAAGAATGTGAAGACTTTACATCAACTGCAGGAACCTCCAGCTCTAAACAAATGCAGGCAGACACATACATTTTTGATGAATATGACGAATTGAAGGATTTACTAGCAAATGTGGAACATCCTTCACTCGTTAGTGAAATTACTCTTTCTAAATATGAATATCGTAATGGTAATGCCTTATCACCACTTGTCATAGAAAAAGTTGAAAGGGCACAAGATTCTCCCGCTACGGGTCACCGAATTATTGATGTAATGCATTTTTCTAAACAGCTCATTAAATTGGGTGAACACACTAAATCGTGTACGTTAGGTCACTATAAAGTAGAAAAATAAATAAGAAATGTGCTTGAATTTACTCTGGTTTATTTTTGTGACAATTATGGTGGTACACAATGCATTACCTCAAAATAACCCGCACACAAAATGAATTCAATGACGCTGTTGTTTCGGGAAGTGTTTCAATGGGAACAGGCTACTCAAAATTTAAAGAAATAATGGGAGTAATGAACATCCCCACAATGAGCCGAGAAAAATATAAAAACTAAGAGACTGGCATCGCAAAGTTAAGACAACATTTGCCATATTATTATTATTATTATTATTAGGACCGCGTCTTACTACCAGTTCGGGTTATACGCACTTACGCTAATGTGTAATGGTAGGGTGATTGTGAGATGAAATGAAGGACCTACAGTTTAACATGGAATCCAAACCACGGTGGAGGCCTGGCATTCCACACATTCACAAGATGTCTTGTCAGAGGTGAAGGAAGGGTTTGGTAATCAGATAAATCTGTGCTGGGACCAAGGATTGAACCCCGGCTGCCAGCACAGAAATCTGACACCTTACCCCTAGACCGCCAGGTCACCTTTGCCACGTTAGTAATAACTAATTATAGTTGTTGATTATTTTCTTTACCTTACATAGTACCCAACCGTTTGGGCTATACTCATATGAACTAATTACACTAGTGTAGTAAGTTTGAGAAAACATAATTTAGAGGAAATATACCCGCATTTGCGTCGAAAAAAGTGAGAAAACATTTAGGAACAACCACCTTGAGTACACCCAACCAGGATTCAAACCCCAATATCTCCATTATCGGCAGTCAAGTCTCTGACTAGAATGACATCTTAGAACATACTACTATGAAATTGGGATGGATTTTTATTAATAAAGGATTGAGGTGTTTGTCTAGAAACGTTGTTTTTGCGTTCAAAATTTCTAATCTTTTATTATTATTATTAATTTTTTATTCAAATTAATTTTGCAGCTTTAGTATTGATATTCATTCCTATTTTTTTAAGTAGTACAAATATAGGCTAAGAAAGATAGAAAAGTAAAAAATTCACTAGCTTTTTTTAATCTAAAACTATGCAAGCTATTATTGAAACTGTACATGTAGGCCTACATGTTGAGGAAGGTACATCTCAGATATAAGTTATGTTTTACATTGGCGTGTCTACAAGGGGATCCAGATAGATCATTGCACCCCCTAATGTTGCTCCAAATATTGTTTTCAATGAGGCACGCACACACACACACACACACACACACATACACACACACAATTGTAAAAACTAACTATTTGGTTGGAGAAATACGCATTGAACTTTAAATACAATTAAAAGTATTTATGTAGCTAACCTCTAGATTCTAGAAGCATCTAATTAAAATAAATCCGATCACTCCAAATAAATTCGAGAGACTTCTTTTTTTTATCTGGGGGTGGGAGACTCCAAATAACTTTTAGAGACATCTGATTTCCAAAAAAAATATCAGATGATGATACGGTAGGGAGTTTGGTAAAATACTGGTGGCCCCCCTGATGGAAATCTCTAGGCCCGCCACTCGTTTAGCGAAATGGTAAATTTGTTGGAACGAAATAGAATGGAACAAGCATGATGCAGTAGATTTCTAGATTAGTAATGTATTTTTAAAAATACTAACAAACTATAAATGTGTTTCAAAGGGTAAAAGCTATAGTGTTTATATCCAAGGTTATGAAGTATAGTAGACCCTTTGTCATATTAAAGTGTTTAGTTTATAAACTAGGAAATGGCAAGTCTACTTCCTCAATAAGCAAGTGTCGGTGTTAGAGGGTTGTGATACACTGTTAGTTACACATGAATTGCTAGTAAACTACAGTACTTAGTAAGCAGTGTTGGTGTTAGAGAGTGGTGATACAATGTTTTCTTCACACGAATCGACAGTCTTCAGTGAGCAATTTTATTGTTACAGAGTGGTGTCCAAACACATACCCGGGTAACCGCCTTTTTACTTTCTCGTGTCAATAGAAATTATTGTTATCCTGAAAAAAAAGATTTCAAGAAATTGATGAATTTTTACTATTTTTTTAAACTCGAACTCAAAAAACTAGCTTATAATTCTGTCTGTCCCCATCCCATGTCTGTAAGTCACTGGCCACGGACCGAATACTGTTTGATTGATTTTTTCAAACTCTATATCTAGAAGTTATAGGGCAATATCTCGACAAGTTTAATTTATTTTGACCCTGGCCTTAAAACTAAGGATAGTTTACCAATTAGTTATTTTTTCAATGCAATTCTTTTCAAAAAGGTGTCCAAAGATTTTGATTAAAATGCATACCTCACAAATACCACCGTATAGGTTAATTGGTTTTTGACCTAAAATTGTTTGAAAAGTTATTTATTAATGACTGATTTTTCAAAAACTTGAAATATTAAAAAAAAAGATTTAATGATTTGGATCGAAATTAGTATCTTGGGAATGTCTAACATGACAAATAACAATGTATATGTTTACTTGTTTTTTGAATAAAATGTCATTTATGGCTAGTTTATTAGTGATTGCTTTTTCAAAAACTTGGAATATTTAAAAAATTGATTTAACGATTTTGTTCTAAATAGGTACCTTGAACTGGTTTGGGACTAAAACAAAACTCTATCCTCGTTTTTTGAACAAAATATTGTTTATGGGTAGTTTACTGATTACGGATTTTTCACTAATAGACTTAATACGAGAAAGTTATGTATGATTGTATCCTACCATTTATTTATACTCTAGGACCTACAGTTTGTTTTTCATAGGAAGAGTCTTTAAAATAATTCAAATATAATATTTTAATCCAAAATTAATAACATTCTACTATAGTACTGGTTTAATTTTTAAGTAACCGTGATGGGGTAAAAGGGTGCATTGCCCCTGGAAGGAACTTGCCATCCTAAGTATTTTTCAAATCCTTTAAAATTAGCTCAGATGGCCTTAAATAATACTCCAAATAAATTTTAGACGTACTAAATTTTCAAAAATTTGCTAGAGAAACCATTTCAAATAGCTTCTAGCTAAAGGCATTTGTCGGAAAAGATTAAGGTTGAGAACCCTTCAAAATAGCTTCCGAGGAGCATACAAATTTCAATATTTTCCAGGTGAAGAACACTTTTAATAACCATTAAATTAGTATATATTATATATTTTAAATACAAACCGGGCACTGTTCATAATAACTTTTAGGGTAATCCGATTTAAAAAAGACTTAAGGACTAATCCAAATAGTTTCCGAATGAAACCAAATTTTAAAAAATCTGGGGATGACAACTTGAAGAATTATGGGGAAGACTACTTAAAGTAATTATGGGAAAGTCTACTCAAAATAGAATAAACATTTGAAGATCAGATTAGTTGGCGTACGAATATATGAAAATACATCCAATAGCCATTATATATTTTAGTTAGGATTCTTATTATGAAATATGGATTGTATTTAATTAATTTTATTTTTACTTGTACATCATCCTGAAATAAAATAAAAATCAGAACAAATTTATTTGTGATACAGTGTTGGAAGGATCACATTTTTGACAAAATGGCTGCCGCCGGGGCAAGAGAAAAGGAGAGAGCTATCTAGAGAGGACATATTAACAGTGATGGTAAACGGTATATATATAACTGTTATTGGTGATGGAGAATGGAATAGAAGGACTTATGGACACAGCTATGATTCTCTGGGTGGAGTGGTAAGAAACAATTTAATTTATTTTTAAATTAATAGTGTAGAGTTAAGATAATACTTGCAGAGGTTCCCAAACTTTGCACTGAGATGTTCTTGGGTACAACAATGAACCTATGGGCACCAAGGAATGTTTTAATATCCTAGGGAAAAACCGCGTTACTTGATATATCTTATTGAGATATCTTGTGCAAATACTTTTAAAATAAAACTAGATGGCTGGGAAGAGGGTGGAGGTTGTATATTTGTAAATTCTTTCTTGAAAAGTGGCGCAAGAAATTTTATGAAATTGGACCTTTAAAAATGGTTTCTAGGGGCATTCAATTTTCACAAAATGTTTGGTGTTGAATCCCCGGATTTCCTTTGACTTGGGGGACAGTTCCTTTTTAAAAAAATCGTTTACACCCTTACACCAATGAAGTTCCACCGCCACTGGGTGAAGCACATTTTGTAAATGTATAGGCCTTTGCATACTACTGTTTATCTTGCCTAATCTCTACTTGTAGCTGAGCACACATCACACGTACAATAATAGCCTTTATAGCCAGACCTTTAAAAAATATACGTTGAAAATTTAGATTAATAGCATGGATGTAGGCCTACCCTCATTTTTAGTGGGGAGGGAGAGGTCCTGTCTATGGTGGATCGTGGTAAAGTTTCCCAACAGGAGATGGTCTGCAATTATTATTTTTTGACATAGACTCAAAGAAATTTAAAGTGTTCTAATAGGTACATATTGAAGAGGGTGGTGGTATGAATTATGCAGTACTGCAATCTGTGGTGGTAGAACCGTGAGGCGATGAGGGCGGGGGAAAGAGACCATCGTCCCCCCGAAAAAAATCCCAGATTGAAGAAATCTCCCCCTCCCCTCTTCCCCCAAATATATACTAAAACCTCTGATATTATCGAATATGAAGTTGAACGATCTTACATTAACCTCAAAATAACTTCTTTATGCATTCAATTATCAAAAGCTTTCCGGAGAAGACCAATTCAAATAGTTTCTAGAGGCATCTAATTTTCGAGAAAAATTCAATTCAAGCTAGGAGCAGTTTAAATAACTTCTGGAAGAATCTATATTGTAAACATTTTAGGAGTAAAACCCCTTTAAAAGCTTTCAGAATATCTAAATTTAGTAAAATTAACTGGGTGAGGACTATTAAAAATAGCTTTTGGAGGTATCCCAACTTTAAAAAAATTCAGAAGGATGCTACTCAAAATAATTTCTAGTAACATCCAAATTTCAGAATAATTTGGAAGGGGGACTACTCTAAATATTTTTAATAGAGTCTAATTTCAAAAATGTGTGGAAGGACCACTTTAAATCAGGGACAGGGAAAACGGTAAGTGGAGTGTAGAGAGGGGGATGGCCCCTCTTGGAATAAATCAGCCCCCTTCTAGATGTAATTCACACCTTCTGATATTCTCGAATATGAAGCTTAAAGAGTTGAATAAAACTGCAAATAACTTCTAAAAACATTCAATTTTCAAAAATGTGCCACTCCAAATATTTTCTAGAGACATCAAATTTTTAAAATTTGCTGGGAGAGAAGCACTCCATATATATTATGCATGCATATAATTTTCAAAAAAATAATCCAGATTAAAACGCCAAAGAGCTTCTAAATACATTCACTTAACAAAAAAATCTAGGTAAGAATCTTTCCAAATAAAGTAGTATTTAGTCAGTTGAAAAGAGAAGATAACCTAGGCTACTTGTGAGGGATATGGATAGAGAAATGTGTATATTCTTGTTGATTATTTTGTTGTAATAGAAATATTAACGTTAATATTTATATGAATTTCTTGTATTTCTTCTTAGAGAACATACCTTTTGTTCTCCTGTTTTTACCATAATTTGGTTTACATTTTCACCGTATATCATGTATATGATTGGTGGATTTACCAGTATTTAAATATTTTTATTCATATATTAAATAGAAGGGATATTATATTCTGAATATTGAAAAATGACACCTGGACGTGGGAATTGAGCCCGAGACCTTTAGCTTAATACTCCAGTGCTCCAGGAATCGTCCCATACCCATGGTCATTATTCACTCATATTTTAAGACAGAGTCTACGATGGACGTGCGGAAATCGTCGACTAAAAATTTGTGATTTTTTATTAAGATCACGAGCTATCAGATAATGTCAAATAAAGCGCACTGTTTTAATTTGATTGAAACTGTTATTATTAACGGATGGCAGACGTTCACAGGAATGTAACTAAATAAAAAATAACACCTGGATACAAAAATAAAACACCTAACTTTTGACTTAACGAGTTTTTTATTTGCAATGTATTAACTTGTTGTGCACTATTATATGGATCCATCTTAACGTTTGTCTACCAGTTGGTTTTTTGTTGACCAGTTGGCTTTCTATAACTTTGTTGTTTTATATATGTATTTGTTGACAGATGCTAGTTACCTAGTCTTTCAAATATTCTTTAATATTTGGCCAATCAGCTGGTTGTCTACCACATTGTCCTACTCTTGTCAACAACTTGGTGTAAGTACTCTTGCGCGTCGATTACTTGTATATCGATCATTTGTCCACACTTGTCGACCAGTTTATTGTCGATTAGTTTTATGTACCCGAATTGGTCGACCATTCGTATGTCAATCACTATATCCTCCTATATACTAGCTAGTCGACCAATGAGTCTTACTAGTGTCGGATACTTGACCCATCTGGCATTCCAAATATTTGTCTACTTTTTGTCAACCAACTGACTCCTTCTTATTTGATCCTACTTGCATCAACCATAGGGTCGACATTGTTTTTGCGTGACCGTCACGTGTCTGTCGACCACTTTTTCCACGCATGTTAACCAGTGTGTTGTCGATCGGTTTGCTGGCACCTCAATAATTGGTCGTCCAGATTTCTGTCACTTTGTCCAACTAAGCATGAACATATCAACCAGTTATTTTAAAACGTGTCGGTCACATGTCTCATCTAACCTTCGAGATATTTTTTTAGAGCTTATCGCCCAGTTTGTATAATGCCAGTGTAAGAAATATGAACCTGTATCTAATTTTGTTTTCGAATACAAATATAGTACTTAAATATTTAAATAATTTCATTAACGGCAATCAGTCCCAGTTAAATATAATTGTATCTGAACTACACTTATCGTATTTCGTTGAATATCAACATTAAAAAAGTGTTTATCTTACTTTTTTTTTTCTCTAATATCATTTTCATCTCACATATTCAAAAAAGTGTATTTAATTTTTTATATTAACTTTTGGCATATAAAATCATTTTTACAAAAGGCATAATGAATTTTTTATCATTAGCATCAAAAGTCATATATTTCTTCAAGTTTCCCTGGCTATGCCAGGGGCGGATCCAGGGGGTGTTGAGTGCGATATTCTCCTCCTGCATGGAAAATAATCATAAATATTGAAACCAATAGTTTAAAGTTGTAAAGAATGACTATCAAATTCCTCACCCTATCTCCTTAATAACCTAATCAAAATTAGGCCCCAGATCTTTCAACTTAGCTCTAGAGTAAAACAAGTTGATTAGATTTAAAATTTTACTGTATTTACACTATTAAGTTTAGTATTAAAATACATACTTTTTCTTTTATTACTAAAACACTTTAGACTTATGTACAGTATATATTTATTACTTTTATTGGGACAGAAACTTTTTATTTTATGTATTTTTTTACCAAAATTACAAATTGGTTAGGTGACCTGGCAGTCTAGGGGTAAGGTGTCAGACTTCTATGCTGGCGGCCGGGGTTCAATCCTCGGTCCCGGCACAGATTTATCTGATTATCAAACCCTTCCTTCACCTCTGACAAGACATCTAGTGAATGTGGGGAATGCCAGGCCTCCACCGTGGTTCGGATTCCACGTTAAACTGTAGATCCTCCATTTCACCTCACAATCACCCTACCATTAAACATTAGCGTAATTGCGTATAACCAGAACGGGTTGTAAGACGCGGTGCTAATAATAACAATAATAATGCAAATTGGTTAGTCCAACTTGTGTTCTTTCTTAAAGTCCTCTTTTTATTATCATTATTACTATATTAATAATTGTTAATTTCAATTATTTTTTTAAATTGGCAATATTATTATTAAAATTATAATGAATTAAAACCTTTATTAATCAAAATTATTTAACTTATCCTTGAAGGAGTCTCGTGAAAAAAAANGAGCCTCGTGAAAAAGCATTCCCCCCACCCTCCACCCTCCTTTCCCTCAACAGCAGAATTATTAAAATTTATATTTGATGGAGTTTTATGAAAACCAATCTATTCTACTAAGCCCCCCCTCCTCCACCAGCCCAGACAACTGGGCCTGGATCCACCCTTGAGCTAGGCTCAGTTAAAAGTATTTGTCCTTCTAACGAGAGCATTGTATTCCACCAAACCCCTCTGTAAATATTTCCTGTAGAGCCATTAATATCCTCTTGCCTCACTTTTATTTGTACTCAAAGTGAGAAGTTAAGTGAGAGTGAGAGGTAGTGATATAATCTCTCTCTTTAACCGGACCGTCACGAGCACGACAAACCGATAGTACTACACACTATTGGAATATGCCTGTCCCTAGCATACTGTACACACCGTTAAACCACTTGTCTTTTTAAGTTTGGATCAAATCAATTTGACCCAATTTGACGATCGAATGATTAGGGTGTCACTTTCCCAGTAAAGAGAATTACAAATTACAAGTAAATAAGTGTTTGAAGATATGTTGGTTGTTCTGAGGTTGGTCTTCCTAATAGTTTTTACACTCTCTTTCCACGCTAATATGGGTACACTTCCTAAAAATCAAGCAATCATCATCCCTAGCTCATTAGCGTAGTTAATGCATAACATGAACAAGTAGCAAGGTACAATGACAGAAACAACCCCCAGAAATAAACTAGTTTTATAAATGTCACTGATCTTGTAAATTTGAGCTCGGGACCTTTAGATGTAGGCCTACCTATACTTATTATACAACAAATCCCTCTAAAATTATTTTGAACATTTTTTTCTAGTGAGGATACGCTTCTTGTAAGGCTTTGGCAATAAAAGTCAAACATTACTGTGAGAAATGATGTGTTTAGGTCTAGATATTTAATGCAATGGCATTACACTAAAACACACATGCTATAATTTATTCTGTAGTACTTAGATTTAATAATGATAATATAGTAGTCATTAGTAATATAGAGATTACTCTATATTACAAATTTTGTAGGGTTAATGTTTAGGAAGATTTTAAATAACAATAAAAGTAATAGAGTTGAAACAAGGAAGATAATACAGTTGGGAAATACATGCTATTAATAGGTCCGTAATCTTGTATCATCTCGATTTTGTCAAGAAACATAAATCAAAATATATAAAACAAATGTTTTAACGATTGTTCTTTATGATTGTGATAATTTGTCTCAAACTTTAGATAAAGAAAAGAAATCCTGGGTATTCGAAAACAAAGTGCTTTAGAATATATTCAGTCCAAAAATAGGATTAATATAGTGGAGAATGGAGGATGTTAAATAATTATGAGTTCCATAATCTGTAGCCATCAACAGATTTTGTTATGTAAATAAGCTCTAGCAGATTACAGTGGGAGGGACATGAAGCTCGAATTGTATTATTATTATTATTATTATTATTATTATTATTTATTATTATTATTATTATTATTATTATTATTATTATTATTATTAGCACCGCGTCTTACTACCCGTTCGGGTTATACGCACCTAGAATTGTAGATTCTAAAGCCATGTTCAGGGTACTGACTGGAAAACCCGATGGTGGGAGACCTAGATGCAGATGGAAGGATAACATTAAATTATCCTGATAGATAAAAAATGTAGTAAAGAGGATTGGATAGAATTATCTCAAGATAGGGATAGGTTGTATACATTTAAATGCATGGCTATGAACTTTCAAGTTCCTAGTGCCATAGAGTAAGTAAGTATCAAGATTACAGTATGACAATATATTGATTCCAATAAATTATATCTCTTTAGTCATTTATTTGTAATCTAATATTTAGGATATTTTTTACATAATAAAATTTAAACAAAGTTAATTTAGTCTTATACTATATTTGATTGAGTTTATACATGTTTTATATCCATACGAACAAAATGTGGAAACTTAGGGCTAAACTAAATCGTATTTAAGTTTATGTAACTAGCTTCTAACAGTCTGATATGATAAATTATATACTAGCAGAATCCTAAAGTTTTTTTTATCAAGGGTATTTAAATTAATATTTCTAAACATACTGCGTATATTAGCACAGGATTTACAAACGAAAATAATTGTATAAAAGGTATTACAAAAAACCAACCTTCCCAAACAACTTTAAGAGAGGAAGACCAAGTTAAATCAACGATATATTTTTTCTAAAATAATGGTAATTTTATACGGAACCCTTTTTTAAATAAGATGACACACTTCGCTGGCCAATTGGTCTAACGCACTACTCTTTGAGTAGACTCTACTTCCAATGTTGGGGAGATTGAGGTTCAAATCTCGGTCGGGTCTACTGAGTGTTATTTTCCAAAATGGTTTTTCACTTTACTTCCATGCAAATGCAGGTACATTTCCCTCGATATAGCCTTCCAAATCCTTAAAATAATCAGCCTAATTAGTACATAATTAACCCAAATGGGTAGTAAGACAAGGTGCTAAAAACATTAGTAAAATGTACCATCGTTTGAACTAAGTTGTCACACTATAAATATTGGTTGATGTATGATTTGATTTGTTAATTATTTGATTTTGAGGGTTTGCTAATATGTCTTTCAAAATGAGACACATCGTTCACCGGTGTTTGAGTGATTACTCTGAATCACCGTTAACTATATATTTGATTAGATAAACATTTCATTAAAAAACTTTTATAATATATAGTTTGGTTCAATTTCCATTTGTCTTCATAGCTCTCCAGAACAAGGCTTATATCTAGTGAAGAAAAAATACGAATACAAAATATAAATAAATTGAACCAAACCATTTAGGAAATAAATGAACCAGATTGTCAGCAAGAAAAATAATTTGGAACCGATATAAAGTCAAAAACAAAGATGAGACTTTTTAATTGTACAAAGTATAATGTACCGCTAAAAATTAAACTTTTATTAACTTGTCTGAATAAGATGAGACTTTTTAATTGTACAAAGTATAATGTACCGCTAAAAATTAAACTTTTATTAACTTATCTGAAAAGTCTTAAATTATATAAAAAAACGAGGATAAAGAAAATGAAACATTACAAACGTAAATGAGGGATGTTCTTGCAAGTCTTTTGGCCGCCCAGTTAATGGCAGAAGAGAGACGTGCAATAGCTGCAGCCAATGTTAAGACAATGGATGAGACAGAACAGAGTGGAGGGGTGAGGGGGAAGAGGGAATGGGGGTGTCCCGTCTCGATTAGCGTATTCCCAGCGCAATCTATTCCCGAGTCCGCATAGTCCGCCTCTTCTATCAGACTCGTTCGGCGGCTTCCAAAATTCCCTCCCTACCCCCACCTTACCCAATTTCATCCCCAACCCCTTCCCCTCATCCTTACTTGCTATCCTACAGTACAATTTAATACAAAAAATAGAGAGAGAAGGAAAGAGTTGATAATGTAATTTTAAAATTTATTTTGTATTTCATCCTTTTTGGCCAAGTGGTTTTAAAGAGGCAGACCTGCAAGTCTTTAAGAACCGGGATCTTTCTTTCCACAGATGAACAAACTGAACTAATAATTTTTAGTATAGACCCACATCAACGACCACGCAGAAAAAAACCCATCAGTCGATCAGGTCGGAGGGTCAAGTCCCGGTGGTAGTGGTAAAGTCTTATCTTGAAGAGTTCCTCACTATTCTCTACACTTAATGCCCTGATTACTCATCCCCAATTTGTTAGTGTAACTTAAGAACGTGGAACGTGGAATTCAAATTTGAAGATCTCCTAAACTTCACCTAGCTATCACTTAAGGTGGACAAAATATATTTAAAAAAATCTGGTTGATTTTCCAGTTTTATGAATTGGTTCAGTATTCCTCTAGATTAAAAATAATATAGTTGTGTGAGAAAGCATTTGCAATATAGGGCTACATGATCACATTAAAGTGACAGCTCCAGGTAAATATAACTTTATTCAGAGGATAGCCCCTCTCTTTCTCTCTCTCTCTCTCTCTCTCTATATATATATAAAGAGAGTGAGAGAGATTCCCCTATGCATAAAGTTATAAATATATATATATATATATATATATTTATATATATATATGCACCATATTTTACTAGCTTCTCAGGTTATATATATATATATATATGTAATAATTACTTGATGAATTAAGGTGAAGGTTGAATTTAGAGGAAGTGTACCCGTAACTGGATAAAGGTAGAGTGAAAAACCATTTTGTAAAAAAACACCGTTAGTAGATCAGACCAGGATTTGAACTCCAATCTCCCTGTCACTGGCAGTCTAGTCTTTACACAAACGGAAGTGACTCCTTCGATCATGTGTCCACTGAAACAAGTGAATTGAAGTATAATTACGTTAAAGTTAATGTAGTAGCAGATAAGGTTCTTCCTATACAAATATGACTAAGTCCACACTAAATACCTACCATACACCTCATCATGAAGATAAAATAATTATATTTACCAGTAGGAACCCAAAAATCACCTTGGGGGGCTTTAGAGGGGGCCTTACATTATAGCCCGTAACCAAAAAAGTTTCAGAGGAGAGAGGGTTGATGGACCACATCCCCCTAACTATAAGAGTTAAAAAAAACTTGTAAATCTATAGTAAATGCCTCTCTAAGCTATTTGGAATTTGTTTTGTAACTTGAGTAAATTATTTGAATCACTTAAATTCCGTAAATTACCTATTTGCTGCGTTTATAGTATGTATAGATGACCATTTAAATTCCTGAATTACTTTTTTGTTGTGTTTATAAAAGGTAGCCATTAAAATAATACCCATATTTACAAATGTGTGCAGTAGTTTTTGGTTAGTGAAAAAAGGCTGCAAAAAATAGGATAATTTAAAAAGAAATCATATTTTGAGCCTTAGACCTATTTTTATACAATTAAATTTTTACAAATGAACTAACCACAGTTTTCAATTATGTGGGGCTTTCTAAATTTCCTGGTTATCAATTTTAAAATAATTTGTTCATCTTAGATATTATTAATCAATATTCCTTAAAATATATTTTAATTCTTAGTTGGATACATGGTGTGCCTTCTGGTAGCTTTGTCAGTTTAAAGATAATACACTTTTAATGTATACAAGATTGGGTATGGTACAGTGAATAATGAACACATACAATTTGTCTCTGCTTACTTTGTGTTGAGAGCATGAATAGTTGCTACTTGGCATATATATTTTCTTGTACACTGAGGGGCCATATATTTATTATGTAATGCACTTGAATGGTTGGGGGGGCTGGGGGAGTGAGTAGTCCATCGTAGCTTTACGCTGCGTGACATGAGGGAGGGAGAATTAAGATAATGTAGCATAGCGAAGTTTTAGTTTATAAAACAATTAGTAAAAATATAAATAAAATTGGTTGAATTTATAGAATTAAATTCAATTAAATAGGTAGGCTACTAAAAAGTGTTTCATTCAGTTTTTAATTAGTAGTTAATTTATTTGCTTGCATACCAATTGGTTTTTCATAATCAATTCCAAAGATGCGATTAATTATATGGCACTATTACGTACTTTTGTGTTGATGTGTATCAATAAAATACGATCGACAGGTTGTGGGCCGCATTTTACCACTGTTTAGTATTCAGGGATCGTATAAATAATAAATACAAATAAAACCGTTTGACTAGAAATTGGATCCTTTATTCAAAATATCATTTATTTTAAACTTATAAGATCCAACGTTAAAAAAATTAATATATTATAAAAAAGTATATTTGAAAATACCATGAGAAAAAGGTTCATTTTTATAATTGAAACTGGAAGCGTTACGTAACCTAAGGGGGAAGGACGGTATTGCCAAAGTCATATGGAGCGTGACATGGGGAGGGGGGGGGGTAAAAAGGCCTAAAATGGCGTTTACTAAATACATTTATGGCCCCTTATTACTTTTCCTCAAACCCTTGGAAAGAGAAATATTATGATTGACAAAAAAATCGTTTACGAAATTTTTATATGTGTCGACATTTCAAGACCTCCTGAAACAAAAAGGTGTTTTTTCGTGATGCGGTCTGTCTTTGTATTTATTACCTAACCCTTGGGAGCACCATACTTATTTACAAATAACATTTGTGATTAGGATGTCAGTAACACAAGCTATAAAATTAGAGCATTTATAGAGCACCCATAAATACACTAATCATAACCGTCTGTGATTGTCGATTTTACATTTTCAACAGCTGTAATTTTTTTTTTTAATTTAAAGGTAATTAGGCTCGATCCCCTCCAAGTATTCATAAGTTAGTTCCTGCAACGTATTTTGATGCAATCAATAATTAAAACAAATGTTTATATTATAGGATACTGGAGTTTTAACTAAAATCATGCAAGGACTTTGTGAATACGCAACGGCACCAGTCGTGATGCCCTACGTCTAAATCATTGCCCCCATATGTTTAAAATAAAACAATACAATAGTAATGCAGAAGTAAGTAATCAGTTATTTTGTAATACAGTAAAATACAAAATAATGCCTTACAATATTTAGTTATATATTTTTTTAATAAAATTCCATATTTTTTTTAACAGTTTAACATTTATGTTATTTTATTTAATAGAATTAAAAAAAAATACTATTCAACAATTTATTTAATTATAATAATACTATATATTAAACTATTTGTTTTTTACTATTATTTAGAGCATGATAGGATGTTGCAAAAATGCAACTGCACTGGTCCTCCTATTATTTATTTGGCGCTAGTCCCCGAAGGGTAATGTAATGTCGCCTGCATCGTTTGGTACAAGGACTAAGGTGCCAGTTTATTTGTTTTAGCTTGACTTTGTTGTGGAATTCAGAGTTTTAAAATCAACATGATGTACTGAAGGTGGTGTTCTACAATATTCCAGGCTCATTTTTTTATAATACTACCCTCATTAGTCAAGAGTACTATTAAAATGTGTTCACAAGGGTGAAAGGGTGTCTTTATAAACAAAACGTTTTCTTGGAGTTGTTGCAATGGTTTATATCGGAAACGAAGAAACTACGAACAGTGAACTATCAACTGCTCTCGAGTTAATTTGTTTTGGGTCGCAAGTACATTAAAATTATGATTTACTAAAAACATACTTCAGGAGAACTAATACACATAGTTAAAAGATAAATAATTATACTCTTTTTAGAAATAATTTAATTATGTTAGATAAAATACCGTATGGATCTAAGTATAGGTAAAATATGTGGTAGAACCATTTGGTTGTATTTAGATGGTTTTCATGGTTTTTGTATGGTACGATCTTTTTTTTAGTACACCCCAGAAAAAAAGGGTTTCCAATCCCTTATCTAAATGAAACAAGCTTTAATGAAATGACTCATTTTAATCGGTTAAAAGGGGTCACCACATATACGGGGTCTAAAACCAGGGTCCCCAAAACTATTGAAAGGAGATCCATATTAGGACATTGAAAAAGCTGGGTGGGCCAGCGGATCGAGAAAGAAATATACAATCACTTTGATATTCTTAAATGAAATTATTTTTTTTCATTTTTTTTTTTGCCAAAGCTTTATGACCCAGATTTTCCCGTAGTTTTGGAATCAATGTTGTATAAATATGTTGATCGTATGGACAATTTGGCTTGAATTGATCTTTATAAGTAAGCATTCTCGAAACGGTGTACATAAGCCTTTTTCTTGTACCACATTTTACTACATTTTTAGTACCATTTCTCATTGCCCATTTTGATTATACGCTTATGTACTAGTAACGCAAATGAGTTATGAATGAAGAAGTTGAATTTAAACTAAGTATATCCACATTTACTTGGAGAGAGAGTGGGAAACCGTTGGGAGGGAACTACCCTCATTGCACACGAAAGGTATCTAATCATGATCTTCTCATCATAGACAGTCTAATATTTAAGAAGGGTATAACCTTAGACCATGTGGCTGCTGAAGTGGGTCATTTTACTACTTATTCGGGTAAACAACAATTATAATTAAACTAATGTGATAAATATGACGACGTTAAAGATTAGATGACTTTTACCTGCATTTTTGTAGAGGTAATGTGGCAAACCCCTAAGGTAAAAAAAACCTTAATAAATTGTAATGATATATGTCTAGTTAACTCTAAATTATGTAAAAAGTCATGGATGAAGGACATTTTTATTTCAAGTAATATAGGTAAAGTAGCTTTTTAATACTCATTCATGAAGAAACACGCGCTTTTCAGAAATAATGTGAAAAGGATTTAACCTTTAAAATATATGTTTATACCATATTTCCTGTTAAAAGAACAACTGCGCTATTTCCTGTTAAAAGGAACAACTCCGTAGTATTTGGCGAGGACGCCAATTCCCTATACCAATAAGAAGCTAACCTTCACAACACCTGTCGCCAGGACTCGTTCTATAAGTTAGATTTTACAATGTTGGCAAGGGGAAAAAAAAGCAAATGGTATGTCATATACAAACCGTTGTACGTATGTTTAAGGCATCTCCCGCCCACGCACAACTCACACAAGCACACACCATCCAGGATCCAAACATCTACACCGGGATCTCCCGCCCACGCACAAGTCAGTCAGAGCCACTCACTGGCAGTCACAGTCTAACACAGCATAAAATAACTTACATTAATATCACAAGTGTGCAGTGATATAAAACATTTAATTAGAATATGTATAAGTAATTGACAGGTGTCCTTTAAATAAACCGTCTGTGAATAAACAGCCATCAACATATCTCTTTCTTACATTTATTAATTATACCGTTTTAATTAGTGCTTGAACACGGAGCTATAGACAGCTGGTTAAACGGTATATTTTCCGTACAGTGATGATAGGCGCTCGATCACGGAGCTATAGACAACCTAAACATCATCACAGCATTATTATATCAGGGAATTAATCCATAGGGTTTCAATCGACGCCCAAAGCGGGGTGATTGATTCCATAGTGATACAAAATCCAGGTTAGATTCAAACCCCGATCTTCCAAGAAACGGCAAACTAGACAAGATAAGCTTGACATTTATTTCACGTAAGCGGGTTTTATGAAACTACATATAAGTACCCTGAAAAATCATAGAGTTAACTTAAATAAATAATAGTTATATAGCCAGCTTTTTAATCTGTCCCTACCGAGAAAAATAGTTGTATTGGGAACAATTTATTTCGTACAATGCAAATAAAATCCACAGAAGTTTTAGTACTAAAAGGAGAAAGAACATATTATTTGATCTTTCATTTCTTAAAGCAATTTGTCAGAAATCCTTTAATCAAGAAGTTTTGAAGTGGCACATTTAATAACCTAATATCATTCAAGAGTCATTTATACATTCGAAGGGGGAGACATAGCTAGTTACCAGTGGATTGAAAGACCCCAATTCCTTGGGGTGAGGTGAAAGAGGTGAGGAGAGGAGAAGATGGGATCGGGGCTAAGGGAAGGTAGGGGAAGTATTAAACCGGGCAAGATTTTAATTTACTTTGCGTATTTTAACAGTTCTACAAGGGGAAGTATGGAAAACTTTTGTGTGCAATCCAAGAATTGGTGTTCTATTTTGTTTGTTAAAAAAACTGTGTACGGTAAACTTAAAATTAGCACTTGAAAACTTATAATATATATTTTTTAATTTCAAAACTGTATTTAAAATTTTTTAAATATGCTAATTTAAGAAAAAGCTAATTCAAAAACTTTTTTTACTTCCCTATCGGATTATTCGCACTTTTTTTTCCCACACTCATGGAATGGCAATTAAAAAGACAGAATTAGGGAAAATATACCCACATTTCCATCAAGGAATTGTTTTAAAGAGTTTTGAGAAATATACGCATAGTAGTATCACTCAAGGGTTGAGGAATTGAAGACATTGAGCTACAAAAGGAACCACCCCCATGTTAACCTTCACGCAAAACTCTCTATTTGGTTCATACTGCCCACTCCAAATAGTATCGAGACTAATTCTGTGGCTTGATGCTAAAAGGGCCAATGTCAACTTTTTTCTATTTTCATTTTATTTGATCATAATGCATTAAAAACTCTATATTTTCATATGCTAG
>CABFOV010004444.1:29966-52445 GCA_902141375.1 Timema poppense | reverse complement strand
GGATATTCCAGAAAACTATTCCCTTCAAACAAGACACATATAATATATGCGCAAATAGGGGTGATCTAGTAGTTTATTGGCCTCCTTACGAGCCAGGCGAGAACAACAATTAAATACATGGTAGAAATAATATTTAGAGTTACCAAATAAATCCTGCCCTTGAGTGACGGTAGGAACATTTATATATGATAGTAAAATTCGCGTAGCAAACGTTGCCATCTAGTGGCCATGACATAAATAAGCCAACAGAAACTTCAAAGTTAAACTATTTAAAAAGGGGTAAACATTGCCACCTAGTGGCGACCGATAAACTTATTGATAATTTGAATGATCAGTTGTGTATGTCGCTGCTAAGCGGCCTAGAGCTCATGTCGACCAGACAGTAATAAATATACATATTCAAACTTTGGAAACTTCGGGTCGCAAAAATGGTTCCACCATCCAACGACCATTTCTTAAATTTATAACTAGAAATTTAACTCCTCAATAAGAGTGGATAATAAGAGCCAAAATCAACAAACAAATATATGTATAAACCTTAATGATATCATTTGATAGCAAATAATTTCCTCAAAATGGAAGATAAGTTTAACGCATCTGCCATATAGTGGGGGTTAGTATATTTAGAATAGAAATATATCGTAAATCGTAAATGAAAACACTATCATATGAACAAGAGAGACTATTATATTAAACTGAATCAAAAAGAAATGTTCGGTGAAGCGGGAATTAAGAGATCAACTAGAAATTCTAGTAAAGGAATTTCCTTTAAGGAAATTATAACAAATTGTAAAATAGGTTTGACTCTAACCATACAGGAACTAGAAAAACGCGACATCATTTGTCACAACATAGTTACTGTACATATTGAGAATTGATCAAAAGTGATAATTTTGAAAAGATTGAGAAATATTAAATTTAAATGTAACTAAGAGTGCAGAAATAAGCTATCTCTGACAGCACTGTTTACCTATTCGAATCCAGTAATGTTATGAATGACATCCCTAGAAAATTCTAACATTATGTAACCTGCAGCACGACCACGTGATCTCAGAGAATGGATCACAGTAGGAGGAGAAGAGGGGGATACGTGTCTGACTGGAATAAACTCGAACCATCTACGCACCGTGTCTGGCAAGTACCAGCACTTTCCTGGACGTACGGGAAGAGGGTGGCGGGGAGCGCGCCTAACGGTCGCTTCTTCTACCCGCGTTTTTGGTGGCCGTGACTTTCCTGCTCACATCTTGGCTCACGGTCTTGGTGTGCGTGTGGTGAAGTAGGGTGATGATCTGGTCCACAGTGAGGTGAGTCAACTGGGCTGGAGGGTAAGTGATGGAATTCATACAGTTTTGTTGTAACTATGTTATAATATACAGGATGGCCCCGAAGGAGAATTAATTAATTGGTGTCCTTTTATACGCGCAACAATGTATTGATTATGTCGGAATAAGTTTTTTTTTATATTTTTCTCTCATACCCCTATTCCACCTAACTTTTAAATTAATAGATTGCTCTCAAACCAATTTAGAGCTTATCATAGGAATCCACCAGAACTTATATGTTCTAGTTTTTTAGTTTACTTTTAATAAACATTTTATGACACGAGGTGCCCGAATTTTAAAATTACGAATAGCTTGGACTTTTTGGATCTATAAAAGGGAAATAAAACCTTTGTTTGCAATTATAAAAGTTAGAATCTCTTCACTTTTTACATTACCATAAAATATTTTTATAAATATTGTATTTTTCACTAAAAGAAATATCTAATTTACTTACAAAACGTCATACGATTAAACCAAAGGGCAAAAACATCGTTCAGTATATTAGTTAATTACGGAATACCCCAAAAATTTGGTAGGCTTTTACAAATGTATTAAATAGCGAGTCTATTTTGATCGTTAGTTACGGTTGAATCCGATTCTAGGTACTATATTCTGAAAATCGAAAAATGATTTCTGGAAACAGGATTAGAACTATACCCAAAACATTTGTTAGGCTTTTACAAATGTATTAAATAACGAATCTATTTTGATCGTTAGTTACGGTTGAAGCCGATTCTAGGTGCTATATTTTGAAAATCGAAAAATGACTTCTAGAAACAGGATTAGAACACGGGACCTTTATCTTAGTATGCTAACGCTCTAACCACTGAAATAGTCAGGAAATATCCGTGTTCAGGATTATTCTTCATTCATATTTAATCAGAGTCTGTGATGGACGTGCTGAAATCATCTGTATCTTGAATCGGATTAAAAAAAAAGCAAATAAACATTGTCCTGGTGCAAATAGTAGAGTGAACATTGATACTCGCCAGTGGAAATAGGGAAATATTATCGTTAGATCAACGAGATATATAATAGGGTAAGCTTCTCATTATATCCCATCTCTTTATGGTACAATGGCGTCTAATTGTGATCATGATTAGAGCGCCTAAGTGCGTCAAGTTGAGATGTAGCCCGCTAAATAAAATTTCTTTAAGTACACCAAATAGTCAACGTCGATAAACTAAAAACTCAACAACTAGCCGCATCATCAAAGAACCTATAAGTAAATAAAATATGGTACGACACAATTGCACCAAATTTCTCATATTGTGTATTATGGCTTTGAAGATGATGTTCAAAAATAGGTTTAGAGTAAAATACTCTCAAGAATATTTTCCCCATAAAAATAAACAAATCATTCTGTTAATTACAATCTTTAGATATAAATTTTAAACCAAATTGTTCAAATATATTTAACAAAATTAATATTTTAAAAAATAAATTATTTGCAAACTATCCTAAAGTTATCTGTTTGATTTGTAAAAAAAATAAAAAAAAATCTTGTTTATCATGAAAATGTTTTCCCAGATTCTCATTTTGAATTCAATATTTAAGGTCAATTATAAAAAAAATAATCAAATTTTCTATGTACTGTCATAAGTAAAATAACCTTAATTCTTAAATTATTTTATTTGAGATAAATATACATTATTATTGATAATGTAGAAGGGTCCCCCGATACCAATTTTGAACCAAATCGTTATAGCTATTTCTAAAAAAATAAAATTTTACAAAAATCATTCATTAGTTAAATACCATTATATGATTTATTCTAGAAAAATAAATCCATATATAATTTGTTCATGTTACAAGAAACTTAACAAAAAAAACCTTATTTTAAACTACCCATAATCCCTTTCAATCCTTAAAACAAGTAGGTCAAGTTGTCATTTTCATGCCAAACACTATCCGGATATTTATTTTAAGCAAAATCGTTATAGCCGTTTTCAAAATAATTATAATTTAAAAAAATAGTTCATCAATAAATGCCCCTTTATAGAATTCTTACCCAAAATAAAGTATACACGGTTATTTGTCATGTCAAACACCCCCAGGATACTCATTTGGAACCAAATCATTAGTCCCAATTGAAAAAAAAATAAAATCAAAATTTTGAAAAACAAGTAATGAGTAAACTACCCATAAAAGTGTTTTAACTCCAAAAACAAATATACATTGTTAATAGTCATGCCAAACTTTCACAAAATACACATTTGAAATCAAATCGTTGGTGGTATTTTTAAAAAATATTTCAAGTTTGAGAAATCTATTATTATTATTATTATTATTAGTTCCGCGTCTTACTACCCGTTCGGGTTATACGCATTGAGAAATCAATCATTATGTAACTAAACTTAAAAGAGTTTTTATTTCAAAACCTAGTATGCACTTTTATTTGTCATGTCAAACATACCAAAGCTACCCACTTGTAAACAAATAGCTAGAGTAATTTTAAAAATATTTCAAGGTTTTGAAAAAATCAGTCATCAGTAAGCTACACACACATGATTGTCTTACCCCGAAAACAGTGCGTTTTTTTTATGTCAAACACTCCCAATATGCCAATTTAAAACCAAATTGTTGAATCCATTTGTAGAATACTCAAGGTTTTTGAAAAATAAGTCATAAGTAAACTACCCATGAATGAGCTTTTAGCCCAAAAACATGTATATACTGTTATTTGCTATGTCAAACACTCCCAAGATACCCAATTGGAAACAAATTGATATGCATTTGTACAATATTTTAAGTTTTTGAAAAATCCTTCATCTGTAAATTACTCATAAATGTTTATTTTATCCCAAAAACAAGTGAATAGTGTGATTTGCTATGTGAAACACTCCCAAGATACTTATTTGGAGCCAAATCTTTAGAGCCATTTGTAAAATATTTCAAGTTTTTGAAAAATATGTCATCAGTAAACTACCTATAAGTGAGTTTTTATCAACTTTTTTTTATATAATGTTATTTGTCATACCACACAATCTCCAGATATTTTCTTTGAAATAAATCGTTACAGTGATTTTCGAAATATTTAGAATTTTTAAAAATTTCCCCTCAGTAAACTACGCTTCAACGAATTTTTTCTAAAGTATTATATAGTGCTGTTTGCAATGCCAAAAAAATCCTAGACAGGTATTTTGAAAAAATTGTTATAGCCATTTTCGAAAAATTTGGATTTCAAAACAATTACTAATAAGTAAACTATCCTTTATTGAAGAGATAGGGTTGAAAATAATTTTTGTGGTATAGCCTTATAAACTCTAAATACTCGTATCAAGCTTGAACAAATTCCATCAAACGGTTTTGGATCCGTGGCCAGGGACAGACTGAAAAACAGACTGATCGATCGACAGGCAGACAGACATTGAGACAGACAGAATAATTGTAAAATCAACTTTTTTGGTTTTGTGTTTACATAAAACGTAAAGATTCGTCATAATATTAAGATATATATTTTTACGATCACAATACTCTCTATTGATACGAAAAAGTAAAAATGGAACATTTTCTTTAGTTAATTTCAATCATTATAGCGTTGAACAATACACAGTCACTGCTTAGCGTTCGCTTTATTCCTCACCCCAATACACGTACTCACCTACATTTTCTCTCGTTATAACATTTTTGCAACTCCCCAGAAACAAACCCTTCCTCCCGTCCTTTATTGCCCTTTCCCCCTTTCCTCTTATTCCACTACATTTTATCTCGATATGACACCTTCACGACTCTCCATATTCAATCTCTTCCTCCACCTTTATATTTAGCACCCTCTTCATTTTCCGTATCAGTTTAGTAGACCAGCTCCTAGAACAACAAAATCCACTACGTTCTAAAAATACGTCCCAGTTTTATCAATTTCACATCATGGACAGATCAATTTATAATAAATTGATTAGAAAAGCTTTTAATGAAATTAATATTAAAATTTCAACAGGCTTAAAGATGTAGAGTACAAGACAAAACAATGCACTAATAATTACAATTTGACATCATAACAAAATGAAGGCAAAAAAAAATAAATCAATCATTACAAAAAAAAGTTGCATCTATCAACCAACTTGTGAATGCAATTCGGTTTACGTTGGTTTGTTGGAAGAAATTATTTAATAGATACCATGAACACTTAAGTGATTTAATCTAATATAGTAAAACAAATCAGACTTTCGCCAACTATCTAAAAAACACTGGTCATCGAACTACCACAATGGATAAATGTATTCAACTTTGATATAACCTTTTCAAAAGTATTAAAATTAATAATTCTGAAACCATCTTCACACAAACTACAGCATTAAATAAAAAACATATTGTCAATAAACAAACTACCTTCAAAAATTAAACCATTATCAAAACCTTAATAAAACTTCAACCCATCAAAATTAAAATAGCCCCACCCAACCAACATAACCTTCCATAGTAGTTGAGACCTGTTCGGGCCAGTGTCGTGATGATTAGAACCTTCACCTCTCCTTATTAGCCCTTTTTTCATATGCTGCACCACAATCTTTTCAAATAACACTTTCAATTATATCTATCTACACATATTTTTTATATTTTTTTTTACATATCTTGCTTGTAATTTATATTCACTCACATATTACTTATTTACATAATATTTTGTTCGAACGTTTATAGTAGTTGGTTAGCCACGCCTTTTACATACTATAAAAATTTTCCCATTTAAAAACACCCGCTCAACATCATGCGAGGAATAACACGTTACTCGTCAAAATTAGGTAAATATGGCTGTTTTTTTTAGTAATTCCTTTTACATTCACAATCAGACTGTTATTTTTTTTATCCTGTTCCTTTACAGTTATTTTATGTTTTATGTAATTTACTTGGTATTCAAATTCATGCAATGTGGTTTAACCATGCTTTGTTTGTGGGTTTTTTTCGTGAAGACCAGAGGATGAAGTAGATTTACATATAAACTAATCCTCACTAAATGGCAGCAAACGCAGCCTTTTGATACTAGTAGAAAGGGAATACAAAAACGCAGAAGATTCATCAATTCGTAATATCAATCGCTTTTATTAAAATATTTTTAATATCAATAATTGATTTTACAATTTAGTAACTCGTGTATGTATATATATATATCTTACCAACTCTCTAAAACTAGCTATTCCAATAGTTGTTTCTATATATTTTATTTAATATATCAAAAATTAACTAATCGTTTAACATCATCCGAAATCTGTTCCGGTACTTCAATATTGTACCATATTCATTGGAAAGTCATCGTTGGTTGAAACACTTGCAGTCGTGTAAACACATCGTGTTTCAACCAACGACGACTTTCCATCAAATATGGTACGATATTGAAGTACCAAAACATGTTGGATAATAATATTCCAGAATTCTCCATCTGATCTGGACTACCAAAAGGATTAAAGGGACATGGTTTTTTGATAAGACTTAGACAAAACTAAACTTTTTCATTACTTTAAATTAACTTTCAATTTATATATATATATATNACGACGACTTTCCATCAAATATGGTACGATATTGAAGTACCAAAACATGTTGGATAATAATATTCCAGAATTCTCCATCTGATCTGGACTACCAAAAGGATTAAAGGGACATGGTTTTTTGATAAGACTTAGACAAAACTAAACTTTTTCATTACTTTAAATTAACTTTCAATTTATATATATATATATATATATATATATATATATATATATTAATCGAGACTTTTGACTAGAGATGTTAAACTTATTTTAACTTGTTGTTTTAAATAAGTTTTATATTTTTTATCCTTGTATCAAACTACGCTTGAATTGTGATTTTTAATATTTTATTAATGATGGTTTGACAACTTGACTATTTTAAATGCACTAATTATTGTGTCAATGAAATATTTTAAATATTATGAAATGTTGTTATTATTGATATTTCAAGATTATGAATAACTTGTCCAGGGTCATTCAATCGTATATGGAATTTTTAATTAGTATTCACATTTATAAAATCTTAAATTTGAAATCATATCTTCTGAATTATTTCAATAACAATATTTAAGTCTTAACTTATATTTATTCACGCCTTACTAAAGATTTATTTTAAATGGCTTCTAAAATGTTGATCTTAAAAATACCTTTATGCTAAATGCTTATTTTTTAACCTTCATTTCTTTTAGATGTCAAATTGTAATTAATATATTTTTTTTTCTTGAATATATATTTGCTTGTTAAAATTTTAATATCTATTGATAGCTTTTATAATCAATCTATATTAATAAAATTATGGGTTTGTGTATCTGCGTGTCTGTCTGTCATTAGCATTGTGTGATATCTGTCACACAGAGAGATCTGAAATTTCAAAATGAATAGCCCATGTGCACGAACATGTTCACCTTGAAGCAGGAATTTAAAAATTCGGCCTGGATATATTTTTTAAATTAGTTAAAAACTGGACCAAAGGAAATAAAATAAAGCGATTTTTTTCTGTTTGTCTGAAACAAAGAAAAGAATTGCTCGGGGTAACCACATAATCCAATGTGTGAAAACCCCGGGCAACGCTTGGTACTTCTGCTAGTTATTATTTTATTTGTTTGAGTTCTCACAATATTATTTTAATTGCTCTTTACTAAATTTTCACAAAATGTGCTTCAAACACTCTTTTTTTTACGATCAAGTTCCACACCAAAACTATTAATGCATCGTCAGGCGCATAGTATAAGGCAGTGGCTCCAAAAAGTTTTAGGGCCACCATCCCCTTGGGTTCATAAACACATCTCAGCCCCTTCCACCCTAATATATAAAAGTAGAGATGGTGGATGGTGGATATTTTTCGAATACCAATCTTAATTTTTGTTCAAATCTCGAATCCAAATTAGAATCTTCAAACTTTTATAAATGTACAATTTTAGTTAAATTATATTTAAAATGTAGTTTCGGCCTAGAGGCACGACGACACATGCAGGCAATTAGCGCAAAATTTAATTGAACAAAATTTTGTTTAGGGCTTGGTGCCGCTGACATTTGATATATTGTATGTGTTGTCGTTTACGTCATAAACCATAAATGTAACACTTTTTATGTAAATTAATTATAAAAACACCCCCTTTTTTGATTTTGTTATTATTTTAATGACATAATTGTATACTTCATTTTACCAATTTATTTCAATTGTAATTTGAAGTCAAGGTCTTCATAAATGTATTCGAGATACTTTTTTTTAGATTTTTACAATCTCAAATCTCCCGAATACCATATTATTTCGAGGGAATCAAGAGTACAATTTCTAAATTAGAAAACATTATTCTAAATATCAATTAGCACTACCAACCAGGAAAGATAATGACGAGGAAATCAGGTTTCTAATCTCGGTCGGGTATACTGAGGGGGTATTTTCCTAAAAACCTTTTTAAACTCTCTCTCTATGCAAATGAGGGTGCACTCCAACCCGTCTCATCTCTAAAATATTAACGTTATTAATACTTATACGTATATTCAGATTTGGTAGTTAGGATGGAGTAATATAAAAATAACATTTTAATGACACCTTTTCAAAATGCACTTACATTTTTAATTTTGATTAATTAAAAAAATGCATTTTAAACAGTGATATTGGATTTTCAAAGTCTATTAATCATTTAGAAAGTTACTTAAATAATACATTGACACATTTAATAACTACTTCACAATTAAGTACTGTACATACTTATTGAAAAGACTGGGCTTGATGAAATTATTCTATTTTCCCAATGTTTTGTTTAAAATAACGCAAGAGTCTAAGATCACTCCTTTCTCCACCCCCCGGCAGCTGCGAAATTTGAGTATCTTAACAATGCATGTTATTACTAGGTCAGTAAGATTTTGACATTTTGCCTACTGTTAGGGAGTGTAAAACTCAAGAGTATACAACAGAACAATAATTTGACTGTCTGTTATCTATGGGTGTGAAACGTGGTCTCTTACCTAGCTTGGCGAAAATTAATTCAGGGTGTTCGAAAACGAAGTGATTAGGAATATATTCGGTCCACAAAGAGATTAAGGAAGATACATGGGAGTGGAGGAGGTTACATAAGACGCGGTGCTGAAATAAATTGAAAAGTTAACTTGAAAATGATATAAAGCAAGTTTATTTTATTTGTTAAAATATTGTTCGGGAATTAATAATTGTGTATCAATAGGCTTATAATCAATTAAACATATAATGTATACACTAAGATCAACCACAAATAAATCAGTTAATTTTGAGGTTCAATGGTTTTGGTGGTATTCAATTACTAAACATGGTGGGCAATTGCTCTCGCCACAGTTATTTAAACACCTGTCAATATTTAAAGCTATTAAATGAGGCTTAGTAATATTACTACTAGTGTGTATATGTATTTAAATAAAGTGGGTAGATTAATTACTAAACTGAGTGCTCTTTTCTGTGTGAACTAAAATTATCCCGTTTCACACAATTCAGATGTCCTCTCTCTCTATCAACAGATATCTCCTAGAACAGCTCTGTTCTCATGCCGAAATTAACTAAGCTTTCATTTAATATAACATCGCAAGTAATGTAACTTAACGTAACGTAACTGTTCAATTATTTTTAAAGGGAATCCACCATCACGATGCACTTAACGTAACGTTGTGACACCAACTTGAAGTCAGAGGTGTCCAAGGAAAAACATTCACATTACGTTAAGTTAAGTGTACCACGTGTTTCTGCCAGCCAATCCCATTGCGAGCAACGTTAACACAGTTATTGAGTACCTCAATTGTTTGTTTACGGTGTGATTACGTCTGCGGTGTAGTTTACGAAAACTAAAGTATTTTGGAATATTAGTAAAACTTTATTTTGCCCAAGGAACTTTTATTACAAGTACTTAAAGCCTAATCAGATTTAACAGTTCGAGCTCCATTTTAGTTTAAGATATGTTTGATTTTAAACACTAAAGTTATTGGATATGTCATGATAGAGTTTTTAGGTTACATTACCGTTAAGTTACGGTAATCCTGATCCCACCGTATGTTTAGTCACGCTACGCGAACATTAAGTGAAAGTTAAATCAGGTTATTCTTATACTAATAGTGATCCTGGCATGAGCTGTAGCTTTACTTGTTTATCATATAATATACTAGCAGTTTGACCCGTTCTTCGCATGGTCAAGTAGCACTAAAATTACATCAAATTATAACGTTCGACATCCGGTTGCCCACTTTTTGATAGTTTCTCATTTTACAATTTCAAAATAAGTATTTTAAATTAAAATTTTCTGTATTTTCTTATTTGGGGGTATTGTTTATGTATTTTTTCAAATGAATATTATAGGCCTTAAAAGGTTCGTAAGTTCTAGGCACTGTGCCTAGTCGGCCTAATGGATAAAACGAGCTTGTGTTAATTAGGCGCTAATTAATCCTTTATTTTTATCTTGGTTATCGCAATGCTTATGCATTCCCTTTAAGATAATCTTTAGTTTTTATATTCGTTTATTATAGAATTTTCTTTTCTGCCTATACAAAGTTTAAAATTTCTACCATATTGAGAAGTTTTTTTTGTCTACTAGGAATTTTCCTCTCCCTATTTTTAAATTCCAGAGCTTCCAGCTTTTATAATTAGGTATTATGAGTGGTTCTTTTATATACTAGTGCTCGGNTAGAAACTCACTGTAAAACATTGTGTATTTTCTTTTATTATATTATTATGCCCGTGCGAAGCCGGGTTGGGCTGCTAGTATTTAATAATTTGGAAAGATTTTGAGATACTAATACCTCCAGCCTCTTTTTTAGACCCCTCTCTAAATAGTAAATATTTAACCCTTAGTTTGTTATTGGCGTAATCCCCCTTTTTTTCAATTTTCTGCCTCATCTAATAGATTTTTATTTTATATCTACTTAACACCTCCTCCTTTCCTATTTTATATTTTAAAAAACTTCAGTGTTTTATGGTTTTTTGAAGTAGTCTTTAAACTTTCTTGCCGAATTTCAGTTCTCTACTACACATAAATATAGTTGTTTCTATTAGTTTTTTAAATTGTTATCCACCTCCACCATTAAAACCACTACTACTAGAAATTTCGAATTTTAAGGCAAATATGGTTATCTGGTTTTGTCCTTCTACCTGCCTGCCCAATTTAAATTTTCTAGCACACCTAAATTTTTTTTTGTCTCCTGACACCCTATGCCGACCCAGCTGTTTCTAAATGTTTCAATTAAAGCTGTAACATTTTCAAGCCTTAACATTAATTTGGAGTAGTCTTTTTACCTGCCTGCTGAATTTAAGTCTCCTGCCATACTGAGAAGTATTTGTTTACTATTAGTTTTTGAAATTTTGAACCCTCCCAACTCTTTTTCTCTAATTCACGCTTTTAAATATCCAATTTTAAAATTTATTCGGTTATCTGGAGTTCTCTCCCAACATGTCTCTCAAATTTTAGTTTTATCATTCATCTAAAAAATATTTTTTCTAATTATAGTCCCCCAAATTAAAATTTCCCAATATTAAACTTTTTTGGCTGTATGGGGAAATACCGCTACCTTCCTATTAATAAACATTTCAAGTTGTCAGTTCCAAGGGTTGGTGAAATACAGTGATTAGTGAGTCAGTGAGTCCAACACCGTCCTTTCTGTTCCTTTCCACCCTCTTAGAGGAAGGAATTTGAAAAGCCATTAAAAGGTGTCATACAATTCTAGAAAGAAAGCTTCATTTTGAATATCAAGTTTCTATGTCCACTGGTTCAAAAGATATATAGGTGAATTTTGGAAAATTTCAACCTCCCGTTACCCCCGTCAGGGGTCACATTTTCAGTTTCCAGACTTATTTGATTATATGGAGCTGTCCTCCTACCTTTCTACCAAATTTACATTTTCTACGACACATATTATTTTTCTGTTTAATTCTTCCCATCCCTCCCCCACCTTTTCCTGGGGTTTCATATAAAAACGTAAGGTTTTCAGACTTTTATGATTATTTAAGTGTTCCTTTTAGCTTCCTGACAAATTATAATTTTTTACCTCATCTAAATTATTTCTAATTACGGACCACCTCCACCCCCCAATTTCTGAAGCCCCATTTTTAAAATTTCCCCTTTTAGATTTCTTTGGTTATATGGGAAATTACTCCACCCTCCTGCCAAATTTAAGTTTTCCAGGCCTACTGGAAATGGGTTTTCTTTTACGGACAGATCTTCTTTCAGCTTTGTACAGGATGTTTGAAAACTAAAGGCCCAAACTGCACACATAGTTTGTTTGAACCAAAAGTAATACAACATCTCTCTATAAACCTACATCCTGCAAACTATGCTAATGCCATTAAATTGTGTTCAAAATCTCAGCGTACAACGCTGGGAGTTCAAAGCTGTGCAAGCATGCGTGTACGACAGTTTGTATAAGAGTTAGGCGAGTGGCACTACACAAGTAATAATGGCATGCACTTGCTGTGATGTAGGACCGTTAATGATGTCCCTCAAAACGTATTCCCATTTCTAGATGGACTGATGTGATGTTTACTATTAATTGTGGTAAGTTCTGCTGCCGTAATCTTAGTTGTCGAGGTGTGCAGTGCCGCGCATCTAGGTCCTATGCAAATTGTCGTACACACATGCCTGACCAGCTTTGCTCCCCCGGCGTTGTACGGTGAATGATTATTATTAGTGTTGAGAAGCCCGTCGACACAATGGGATCATTAGGGCCTGTGTACCCTGAAACTTTTGAACACAATTTAATGGTACTAACATAGTTTGCGGGCTGTTAGTGTATAGAGAGTTTGTATTCATTTTGGTTCAAACAAACTATATTAGAAGTTTGATTGTTGAGTTTCCTAACATCCTGTATACAGAGAGATCCCTCTACTCGTATCAACTCGTTGAGAGGCTTTGAGCTCCTAGCTAATTTGTGTTCGAAACATAGGATTATATTGTTTTATAGATTGTACACTAGATCTGTGAGAATCAGAGTAGAATATTCTATTAATAGTCTAGAACACAGAACATTAATGCAATATTTTGTAATATAAAGTTAGTAAAGCCGTACAATCATGACCTCCGAGATATAAAATTTGATATCAAGCGTAAAGGTAAGTTATCGACAACAACATAAAATAAATAAATTGGAAAACGTTTCCCCATAGTTTATACAAAATTACATTATCCTGGACGTACATAAAATTGAAGAGGTTTTGAGGAAAACAAGATTTTACATTTATTTCTTTGATGGCACTATTTATATTAACTTTAATTTCTGTTAAAAGCTAACAATAAATGGGATACACACGTAAATGTTCCAACAATAGCATATTAATAATAACATATTTATTCCCTCGATTTTCTTTTTGTTTATGAGTGAGGAAAGCTAAGTAATTTTACCTAGCTATGTTTTTTATTGAGAGTAATTTTTCCACCAGGATTTAATACCTACTTGAACTATGTGCATTTTATCTTCGATAATTAGATAGGAGCAGGATAGGTAGAATTTAGATTAAATGTTACCGCATTAATATAGAGGGAGTATTTGAAACCATTTAGTAAAAAAACACATATTCAAAACGTCTAGCTGGGATTTTAGCACTGACACCTTTGTCACCAGCAAATCAAACTAGATGAACCTCACATTTAGCCCACGTGGGTCCAAAGCAGGTCAAACTTTGTTTATTTACTACGTTAAGATGGAATAGTGATTATTATTATTATTACTATTATTATTGTAAGACTGATAATGTATAGTTTTTATAAACTTTTTACCATTTGGTTACTATTTTAAAGATTTATTTTATCAAACATACATCTACATTATTTTTTATATACACTCCATTTTCCCCAAAAGGTTACATAGACCTACCTTGACATATCACACTATAGTCCGATCTTGTTAGATTCTCATTGTTGAACCATCAAACAAGATAAACGAAGTGTTCACTTCTCTTTCTATATTTACCGCATTATGTTCCGCAATGATGTTATTTACTTACACATCTTCTACAGGGTACTTTGACTAGAAGCACACGAAGCTAAGCCAGTTACATTTTTATCCACAGTAGCACTAGCTTACGTGCACGTGTTATGTCTAGTAAGAATACAACTCAATTCTTCAGAAAATCCCTGAGAAGCGAAAAGGTAGATATAGGCCTACACGTTACACACATTTTTCCCCTTGATTGTAGAGCGAGGGAGAAAAATATGAAAGAAATATGTCTATAAACCTTTAATTAGTATAATTTCTTTTTTGCTGAGCATACAGTTTTGTGAACAATATTTACTAGGTTGTTACTCATTCTAACAATTACATCTGTATATTATGTTGGGTACAAAAATAATTATTTAGTCAAAAGTCCTCTACAAATCTCCTTGATTTAAATAATAAAACCTAGTTTTTATGGTATATGATCACATTTATTTAAATATGCCATGATACATAATTTGCCATGAATCAAATATACGGATATAATTTCTAGATACATAACTTTTATTTGATTAATGAAAACCCATTCAAAATATATTTAAAGAACTATAACGAATTACATTTATTTTCAAAGCTCATCTACAACAGATAAAAGTTTCTACTAGCTCCTTAAGAATAGTGTCTATAATCATACTAATTTTTTGTATGGTGGTTGTAGTCATAATTTTCTGCCAAAAATAGTAAGTGAAAAGATTTTTTACAACTAGTTGAAAAATACATATAAAATTCAAATCTAAATAACATTTTTGACGCCATTTTACTATATCATTTATTCAAAATAGCCTTTAGCTAAATTCTTTTACTACTTACAAAAGTAATATCCCAAGAATTTAATAAATAAATGTGTTATTCCTTTATTTCTAAAAGGTGATAGGCTGGTTTGTAAATTTGTTTATCTGTGATTATTAATGCACAGGTACAGTACAAAGTAATAGCTCAATGCGAAATGTCCACAAAACCAGTTAAGTCAATGAGTATGTTATGTATTTCTTAAAATATGCACTGTTCTGTTGTGTAAATGCCATATGCCTGAATTATAGTGCCGATTTTATGTGTATTTGCTATTTACAAATAAATGTAAAAATTTAAGATTTATTATTTATTATATATTTACTCAAAATTAAGACGTAATTTGAAAAGTGGATAAACAACTGAACTTTTTTTGTATTGCAATACGGTTTAAAAAATGAACACTAAAACCTATACGTTGATCAGAAGATATATGGGATGGACAAAAAGTTTGAAATATTATCAATATACACTCAGGAAACACGGAAACATGACTGAAATTACCCGCCTCGGTGGCGTAGTTGGCTAACGCGCTAGTCTTGTTGAGCTCGACTGCTGAGGAAGGGGAGATCGAGGTTCGAATCTCGGTCGGGTGAACTGGGGGAGGTTTTTCCTCAAAGGTTTTACACTCTCCCTCAACGCAAATACGGGTTCACTTCCACCAATTCAACCTTCCCAATTCCTAATCCATTAGCGTAATTAGTACTTAAAGCGTATAACCCAAACGGGTAGTAAGACGCGGTGCTAAATAATAATAATAATAATAATAATAATAATAATAATAATGACTGAAATTATTTGTATATTGATACTATTTGAAAAAATTAAGACCGAAACCCATAGGCTTACTTAGATAATTAAAATGGCTATCCGAAAATATTTCGAAATCGTTAAAATAGTTTTTGAATTTGTAATACATATATATATATATATATATATATATATATATATATATGTATAAATACCAATACTTTTTTTAACATCATTGTATCGTTTTAAAATTATAATTCAGTCGCAAAACAAAACATAAGAACATATTTTCGCAAAATTTCCTCTTAACTTTTTAATTTGCGAATTATGGTCAATATTGTTGATTTAAATGCGAATTGACGATAATAACATTCCAATAACAATTTTTTTCCCCCAATCTAGGAAATGAATTCTCTCAGTCAAAGAATATTTTATGACCAGCTATTATAAGGGTCATTTTGTGATCAGAGATAATTCTAAAATAAAAAAGAAGAAAAAAAACACTGCAAACTCTCGCAGGAGAGAATCTCGATTAATTCAGGTTAGCGTTATCAACACCATACAAAATGGGGAAGCTGGTTGGTGAACTAATTGGGGGAAGTAGTGATATATGCTTGGAGGAAACAAATGTTTGATAACGGCAAGTTTAAAATGTGACAGATTTGATCAATAAACTACTGTGCTAATACTACTGATTTTTCTTTTACATTGTTTAAATTTATGTTTTAACTATCATGTTAATATTGCTTATTTTATAGGCTGCCTAGCAACCTTGGAAGTTCCAAAGAGGTTTTTGTATATATTTCCTTCCAAAGAGAACCTTTTTAAATTGTTCTGGATGTTTAAAAGTTATAACATTTAAAAAATATAAATGGGGGCCTTATAATTTTTTTATTAAAATGCCTAAAATTATAGAACCAAGCACCGGGGCTTCAACATGAGCCCTAGGAAGTCATAAATGTACCAAAAATATAGGTATCTTAACTAAAAATGTCAACATTATCCCCAAATAAAAATAAAATATACAACATTAAAATCATAAAATAAATGGTTATGAACCCTTATAAAGATATAAGTAAATAATATACAGTAATAAAGGAAATGAAGCAAATAAAGTATAACACAACAAATACATTCTAGCTTGTAAATGCTCCGGTTGATAGCCCCACCCCAAAATCAAACGTAGTGTTGAGATTAATATAGACTCAAAAATAAATAAAAAATACAGTAAGTTTGAGCAAGAAAATGTACAAAATAACATCACTAACAAAATAACAACTATTATCAAAAGATATTGTAATTATAATAACTCCCATTAACCGATTTACTAGCCATAACTATTAAAAAACGAATCCAGCATCTTAATAAAAATCAATATATAAGAAATAATGTCGCAACCCATCAAATAAAATAAATTACACCAAATATCCCACTTAACATAAACAAAAAAGAACATAAAAGTAAATATTAATATCATCATCTGAACCAACCACCAAAGATTTTTTACTAAACTTAAAAGAAACAAAAATAAAATAAATAAAACCAATTTTAACATTACAAAACACTTAAGGTTTGAAAGTAATCATTACCGTGAGTACGAATTATAGAAACCAAGATCGGCAAGCCCAATGAAACTTCGAAAACATCTAATGTAAAAAACAAACAATTATAAAATAAAAAATATAATTACAACAATTAATGAACATATGCAAAATATAAAATAAAATCACAATTATAAACTCAAGTTCCAACAAAACTACCAGAAAATGTTTACGTTTAGAAGAAAACAAAAAACATCTCACAAATAATTATATTGACCGAATGAATTAAATATAAATTTATTATCATTAGTTTTAATAATTAAAAAAAACTGGTATTGTAAGTCATAAATGGGATTAAATCTTTAAAACTAAGATAAAAGGACTGATATTAAACTTTATCATTAATTCCCAAAATTAATATTTTAATTATACTATTATCTGAATCAATCTAAGCATTATTATATAACCCACTATGGCAGCCACATTTTTAATATTTATAATTCATCCCTTAGAAATCGGGTTAGTAACTATTTTTCAAACAACCTTGATTTACTTAGTAATAGGATCAACCACCCCGACCTTCTGAATTACATACTTACTATTCCTAGTATTTCTGGGGGGAATAATAGTGTTATTTATTTACGTTAGAAAAATCGCATTAAATGAAATATTTTCGGCAACAATTCCCACCTTTATTATCTCAACCATCTTATCAGCAATATTTACATTAATAATTAAGACAAATAATAATATATATACTAATAAAAATATGGAGTCATTAAGAAATATAAATGAAACAGATATAACATTAATAAAATTCTATAATTTACCCAATAACTCATTAACAATAATGTTAGTATTATATTTATTTATAACAATAATCGCAATTAAAAAAATCACTAATATCTACTTAGGTCCGTTACGAACTAAAAACTAATAAATAAACCCCTACGAACTAGTCATTCACTCCTTAAAATTATAAATTCAGGTGTTGTATATTTGCCCACCCCGTCAAACATCTCAATTTGATGAAATTTCGGTTCCCTTCTAGGTATATGTTTGATCGTACAAATTATCACTGGGTTATTTCTAGCTATACATTATACAACTCATATTGAATCAGCATTTAATAGAATTGTGCACATCTGTCGAGACGTAAATTTTGGGTGACTACTGCGAACTATCCACGCCAATGGAGCATCGCTATTTTTATAAATTAAGATTTATCTTCATATTGGGTGGGGATTATATTACAGTTTATATACATTCATGTACACCTGAACAATTGGTGTGTTAATTCTTTTTCTATTAATAATAATAATATTATTATTATTATTATTATTATTAGCACCGCGTGTTACTACCCGTTTGGGTTATACGCACTTACGCTAATGTGTAATGGTAGGGTGATTGTGATATTAAATGGAGGACCTACAGTTTAACGTGGAATCCGAACCACGGTGGAGGCCTGGCATTCCTCACATTCACAAGTTGTGATTAATACACGTCTTGTTAGAGGTGAAGGAAGGGTTTGGTAATCAGATACTTTTTCTAGTAATAGCAACAGCTTTATAAGAATATGTATTACCCTGGGGGAAAATATCATTTAGAGGGGCCACGGTAATTACTAACCTATTATCAGTTATTCCGTATTTAGGGGTTGATCTAGTACAGTGAGTATGGAGAGGGTTTGAAGTAGATAATGCTACCTTAAACGGATTTTTTACATTCCATTTCCTCTTGCCGTTCGTTGTTCTCGGGATTGTTTTAATTCACCTTTTATTCCTACACCAAACCGGATCTAATAACCCATTAGGAATAAATAAAGATATTGATAAAATTACCTTCCATCCTTATTTACTTTTAGGGATATTATAGGCTTCATTGTTGTTCTTACTATATTAATTATTATAGCCTTATTATAACCATATATTTTAGAAGATCCATTTAATTTTACAGCCGCGAACCCGTTTGTAACCCCAATCCATATTCAACCAGAATTATGCTTTTTATTAGCTTACGAAATCTTACGGTCTATCTCCAAATAAATTGGGAGTGGGGGTGGGATAACCGCCTTAGTTATATCTATTTTCATCCTATTTATTATACCTTTCTATAATAAAAAAAGATTTACAAGAATAATATTCTACCCAATCAATCAATTCCTAATTTGGCTAATAATTAATATTATAATATTAATAACATGAATTGGGGCCCGACCTGTAGAAGAACTTTATATTATTGTGGGGCAGCATATAGCAATCGCTTACTTCTCGTACTTTTTACTAGACCCACTCACATTAAAACTTTGAGAAAAATCTATCAACAACTAATATAAATAATTAAAATTAATAAGTTTTAAGTTGAACATATGTCTTGAAATCATAATTAAGAAGTTAGATTCTTCTATTAATTTTACTAAATTTAGTTCACTAAAATATTAATGTCATAAAAAATCCTTAGGTCTAAAGTAAAAATAAAATAATTTAAAGATAAGGGAAGAAATACCTTCCAACCTTATCAACTTATCGTAACGAAATCGGGATACAGTTTCACGGTCTCAAATATAAAAAATTTACAGCATACTCAACTTAAAGTAAAATATAATTGAAAGAATATCAGCACCCAGTAAAAATACACAAAATAATATACATATAAATAAAATTATTGTATATTTTGCCAAAATATTAAAGCAAAACCACCGCTACCGAACTCAACATTAAACCCCGAAATCAACTCCGACTTACTTTCATCAAAATAGAAAGGGGTTCGATTTGTCTCTACCAAACAAGATCTAGCCCAAACTAAACCAACAAGAATTATAATTAAAATAAATCAAATGTAATACCGGTAACTATATAAATCCAGTAAATTAAATCTACCCACTAATAAAATAAAATAAAATATAATTATGGCTAGACTCACTTCATGGGAAATAGTTTGAGCAACCCAAGCTAAGCTAAGCTACCCAAGAACGAATAATTAGAATTAGATTACCAACCCGCAATTTTAATTGTATAGAAACTTATTCTCAAACAACATAAAATAAACAATAACCCCAAATTGAAAGAAAAAATTAAATAAATAAGGAATAAGCAACCAAATTAACAAAGATAAAAATACATTAAAAATTGGAAGGCAAATAAAAGGGTAACTAATTTGATATTATAGGGGCGAGGGCTTCCATCATAAATAGTTTAGTAGCATCAGAAAAATGTTGGGGAATATCGACATAACTTACACTATTGGGGCCTTTACGAATTTGAATATAACCAAGAACTTTGAGTTCCAACAAAGTTAAAAAGCTACGCCTACCAAAACACAAATCAATATAACTAAAACATTAATGATTATATATATATTACTTATTATAAAACATTACATTTGTAGATTCTAAATCTATCACACTATTAGTCTGCCAAAGCAGTAAATTAATAATAATAATAATAATAATAATAATCTAATCTGTTCCTTTCGTACTAAAATAAGAAAACAAAAGAAGATAGAAACCGACCTTACTTACACCGGTCTGAACTCAGATCATGTAATGATTTAAAGGTCGAATAGACCTAAATTTTAGGCTTCCACACCTAAATTTAACCTTAATCCTACATCGAGGTCGCAATCATTCTTGTTGATAAGAACTCCAAAAAATATTACACTGTTATCCCTAAGATAATTTAATTTTATAATCAGAAATACTTGATCAATTAAAAATCATTAGTTCATGTAAACTATTATTATTATTATTATTAGCACCTCGTCTTACTACCCGTTCGGGTTTATCCACACTTACGCTAATGTTTAATGGTAGGATGATTGTGAGATGAAATGGAGGACCTACAGTTTGACGTGGAATCCGAACCACGGTGGAGGCCTGGCATTCCCCACATTCACAAGATGTCTTGTCAGAGGTGAAGGAAGGGTTTGGTAATCAGATAAATCTTTGCCGGGACCGAGGATCGAACCCCGGCCGCCAGAATAGAAGTCTGACACCTTACCCCTAGACCACCAGGTCACCGTTTCATGTAAACTAATAAAAATAGTTATTTTAATATTCCTGTCACCCCAACAAAATGAGTATCGAAATAATATTGTAATATAAATTCTAATAAAAATAAAAACACTTAACACAAAACTCTATAGGGTCTTATAGTCCTCCAATTAAATTTAAAGCATTTTAACTTAAAATTTAAATTCTAATAAAAATTCCAAAGAGACAGCTTATACCTCGTCAAACCTTTCATTCAAGCCGACATTTAATAGATAACTTATTATGCTACATTTGCTCGGTCAAACTATCGCGGCAATTAAAATAAATCATTGGGCATGTGCGACTTCATATAATTAAATCGAGAATAAATGTTTTTTTTAAACAAGCAGGTAAAAATTATACAAATCAATATATGCTTAGTTCCTTTATTAAACTCATCATAAATGTTAATAAATACACTTATACTATACTAATTAAATCATTATTTTAAATAATCTAATATTAAAAAATGAACTTTAATATAAAATTAAATTAACAAAAATCATATAATATAAATATAAATTATAACATCCTTAATCTTATTGACTAATTTCAAGCCTATAAAATATTAAAACTAACTACAATTATAATTAATTACCAAAGCTAAACCCTTTATACTTTATTAATCAACAATAATAAATTATAGAATAAAATGATTAAAATGATTTACTAAATTAAATTCATCTATTAAAAACTAGATACCTTAAAAATCGAATGGTTTGTTACCTCTAATAATAAATTTAAATTAATGGTTAAACATTAATTATCGTATAATATTAACTTTTGATGTTATACTTCTTTAGGCGCGTTATGAAAAAATGATGAGAGTGAAATTTTAAGATGCGCGCGCATCACCGTAACACAAAAGTAACAAGTTGAAGCTAAACCGCTCATTAAGTCTCGAAAAAAAAAGCTACCAACAAAATATAAATAGAACCTCTGTTAGTCGCGCATGTTGGTACGCTCGTCGCCTCTGATCACTGTTTTCATATATATAATATTTATCCACATGTTTCTAGTTTCTACATTCACAACACGTGTTTTAGTTTCATACAAGTGCGAATTATATATGTGCTAATAAATTATATTCAGTAGTGATTTAAATTGAATATTTTGATTAATATTATTTA
>CABFOV010004444.1:14346-29398 GCA_902141375.1 Timema poppense | reverse complement strand
AAAAAAAAAGCTACCAACAAAATAGAAATAGAACCTCTGTTAGTCACGCATGTTGGTACGCTCGTCGCCTCTGATCACTGTTTTCATATATATAATATTTATCCACATGTTTCTAGTTTCTACATTCACAACACGTGTTTTAGTTTCATACAAGTGCGAATTATATGTGTGCTAATAAATTATATTCAGTAGTGATTTAAATTGAATATTTTGATTAATATTATTTACTATTCGTAAATATTAGTGAAAAAATTGTGCTTATAGACTTTTTCAAGTGCTCCAATATAATTGAGGTTAACTATCTATTTATTGATATAAATTAAAATATTATTATTTAACATAATTAATACTAAATATTATTAAATTATTATTGTTAAATATTTATTATTGGTTTTTTAATATTTACAAAATAAATAAATAAAATTAATAAAACATTGAATAAACTTTTTGATAAAAATGAAAAGTGAATATTAAATTAAGAAAACAATAAATATTTAAAAAATGAATAAACTTAAATTCAATTTTTGAATTTATTATTTAATGATACCAAAGAAGTATAACTTCTCTCGCGCGTACATAAGTACACACAACAAATTTTTATTAAATCGAGACAAATAAACTCATTATTAATATTTTAATCTACTCTGATACAAAAGATATGATAAGTAAAATCTACTCAACATTAAATAACTTATCAAACTATTTCAAATCATATCTCACAAGACAATCAACTATAAATCAAATTAATATTTAATTAAAAATTAAACTAAAACCAATAAAGTTATTTCTCAATTAAAAGTTTCAAACTAAATAAATACTAAACCCGTATTCTCAAAATAAATTGAGTTGCACAACTATCACAACAGTGTAAATGGTGCGATTTATAAATCAAGCTCTAATTTTGAAACTAACTTTCTAGATACAATTGTCAGTACATATACTTTGTTACGACCTTTCTCAACTTAAATAAAGAGAGCGGCAGGTGATATGTACATATTTTAGAGCAAAAATAATCTAAAATATTAATTAAATTAACTATTAAATCCACCTTAAAAATACTATTTCCAAATCCCTATCCATATAAATAAATTTATTGTAATCCACATCTCCTTCAACATAAGCTGCACCTTGACCTGAAATATATTCCAATTAAAATAATTAATATTAATATTCTGATAAAATATTCTGATAACGGCTGTATACAAACTGATCATACATATTAAAGAATGATATAATCTGGTTTATCAATTACAGGGTAGATTCCTCTAAAATAACTAAAATACCACCAAATTCTTTTGAGTTTCAAGTCCATATCTATTACTATTCAAGTATAGTGAAATTTTTATCTAAAATAATAGAGTATCTAATCCTAGTTTAATAAAAGATTTTAAAGATTCAAAAAATTAATCAAAAATTTATTTATATTTAAATATATAAACTTAAAATATAATATTATATTTTAATTAATCATTATCATTCAATTTAACTAATATAATTCAATGGTATTTATTGTATAGCCGTGGTAGCTGGCACAATCTTTACCAATACTATATAAATTACTAAATCCAAGTAACTTTGATTTATAAGACCCAATACTGCAAAAATAAATTAATAATTCTATAAATAAAAAAATATTAAACAAGACTGAACATATAAACATTCATTAAATAAATTTAATAAGCAAGAATAAAACCTTAATTATTATTAAAAAAATGGATCATTATTAAGTCAACACATAATAAAATAGTACAGTAAAAAATCAATGAATATAAATATTTAGCACCGCGTCTTACTACCCGTTCGGGTTATACGCTTTAAGTACTAATTACACTAATGGATTAGGAATGGGGAACGATGAATAAGAGGAAGTGAACCCGCATTCGCGTGGAGGGAGAGTGGAAAACCATTTAGGGAAAACCACCCCCAGTTCACCCGACCGAGACTCGAACCTCGATCTCCCCGTCCTCAGCAGTCGAGCTCAACACGACTTTAATCAATACTATTCCCCATATTTCCTGCAGCTTAAAAAAATTAATTTATAGGTGTTTTGATTAGATAAATTTAACTCAATCAAGGGTCAATTATTTTATATATAGTGGAATAAATTTAGGAGTATTATGTGTTGATTTAATCTATAAAAGACTTTAAAATTAATTTAAGGGTGTTTTGTTCTGATAAATTCAACTAAATCAGGGGTTGATTGTTTTGTATACAGGAAGCTAAATTAAGGGGTATTATGTGTTGGGTTTGCCTCTTAAAAAGCTTTAAAACTGATTTGGGGGTGTTTTGATTAGATAAATTTAACTAAATTCTTCTAGAACCAATTGTTATAAAATACAGCTAACAATGAAATGGATGTATAACTTCCTTATCTATCGCAAGGTAGTGGATATAACATTAATTTATCTGTAAATAATCAAAATAAAATAATTGGGAGACGCACTTAACTGACTCTGATGTAAGCGAACGAATGTCACGTATGGGCTCATTGGGTCTTCGTTTTGAGAGTGGCAGTTGACCTGTTATTACACTGTTTCAGGGTCTTGACATGATCTTATTGAGGGGCGTGGGGAGAAGTTGTGAAGATGTTTCAGATGCGATGACTCGAATAGCTCCCGCGAAAAATATGCGTTGTTTGTTACCTGTCTGCTCTAAGAATGAAAACAATCCTTACCTATTAAAATATAATTTACAATAATTAGACAATTTTTGCAAAACAAATTACAACATTATTGTACATTAAACAACATTATTTTGTTGTGATGGTGGTAGTGAAAAGTCAATTATTTTTTGATTTAAATTTGGTTAGTTTTTCTGGTTTATTTTACCGATTTTCTTACTTATTTACTATTCTAAATGGCTGTAAGAGTTACAAAATATTAATATACTAATAAACAATAACATTTAAATTTTACTTACAAACATTAAATATATCCTTTGCGTTCAATTATTGGAAGTCTGGGTAAAATGCAGCACAAACTTCAATCCACTGTTGTTATTTTTTAAAATTAGGTTTTTATAGTCGTAGGATGAAAAATTCTAGCTTTCCCTCTTCTTGTGGATTCTACCAATGAATCGTTTGGTGTCAAATTCTTCTATAATCACACGCCACCGGCCGAAATCCTTCAAACAACTGGCCAACGAGGTAGGAAGTTGGTTGCACTGATTTCTAGAGAGCGGACGGCACACAACTCGCGCGTTTCCATAAAAGGAACCATCACACGCCATGTATATAAATAGAAGTCGGACGAATTTTTGTCGCATGGGATTCCTAGGACACGAAGACATGTTTTTGAAATGGCAAAGACAAAGACCGGGACAAACTCAGACGACAGAGTACAAATTGTTCCATTTGTTCCCATTGATATATAAAACAAACGATTTTTCACCGTCAATTGTAGCCAATGATCTCCATACTATGCTTGATATAAATAAACACAAATAAACACACCCTTTGCAAGGGACCAAATCATCACGCTAAAGTTTGTCGTCTGCATGCTAGTGAGGGGACAGATTTAATGGTTTCTTTCAACATTGACGTCTTATACCCCACTTGACTGAAAACATATTTACATTAAAGAATCTACAATTCAAGTATCAAATAGCCAAATCTATTATTTATGCTTTTTAGTGAGGAGTTCTCCATCTTAATATCATATTCTGAAAATTGAAAAATGACACCTGGACACGTCCCGGTTTCGATTCCCGTGTCCAGGTGTAATTTTTAAATTTTCAGAATATACAATTCAGTTTTAAAGGTAATATTGTACAAATAATAATACTATCTTTAATATATTCAAATATGTAGCTAAAGCCCATGTTGTTTACATTGTACCATGACCACAATGTATTTAAAATTGGTTATTAACTTATATAATGGTTTCAGAAACAATTTTATATTTGAAGTTGAATAACTAAAATGGAAAAGGTAGCTTGTAATGTGATTTGCCACTCTACCATATATTTCATTATATTTTTCTAATTTGTAAATATTTTACTATTTCTTTTAATTCGTTTTTATTTCGGTGTGTTTTAATGTTAGTCCGTGGCATTTCGCGCTGTCTTGTTGTGCGTGACAAAATATTACAATTTATATCTATTCACAAAAGAATGGAAGGAAGATCATCAATCATTGCTTAAAATAATTAAAATCATGAATTTTGAGATTTTTACTAAACATATTTATCCTTCTAAGAAGTTTGTTGAGTCTTATTTATATATTTTCAATGTCAGCCATTATTTTATTCCAAGGCATGCGCGTGTTGACATTTATTAGTTACTTTTAGCAGATATTCTCAACAAAGAACAGTTTGCTAGCTGTCACCTACACTCCCATCGTAGATGGGGTGTAAAAATAATTGATTAAACTCTTGGGGGAAAGTGGGTTGAAGAGACCATTTAAATTTAGCTTTCAGTTTACGACTGGTGTTGTCGTTTTAGTATATTTATTGTTTGTTTGCCAAGTTGACCTGAGTTTATTCAGGTCAATATGTGTCAAGATTACCAGTCAAATACGATTTACTTGTTCCATCGCAGCTTGTTTTGTCAATTTGGTTTCATTAGAAGCTTAGTTAAGGGAGTGATGGGCTTCATTTTAAGTTAATGATAGGTAGAAAAGGTAGAGCAAGAGAGATGACTAGATAAATGATTGTAGGTTACTTACTGCAGTTTGAACAACAATTATGTTACATTTGGTTTATATTTAGTTTGTATATTATTGCCGCGTATCTGGTACAGGGCATAGCATAAAATGTTCACAATAAGTTGGAATAATATGATGTTTTTTTGATATTTATTTAAGTTAGAAAACACTTATTAAATTAACTTAATATTTATAGCGATACACATTTTTTTAAATATTTGTTTTTATAAATTTGCATCTAACACATAATAAATATTACTATTCATACAAATAATCATTCAAACAGGCATTCATTAAACGATTTAAATTCATTATTACGATTTAATAACCCACATTATTGGGCACAAAGAATAAACGTCAAGTTAATCTAGTCTGGTTTGACCACAATGGAGAGGTTGGGATTTGAATCTTGACTAGGTGTGCTGAGTTTTTTTAAAAAGTAAATGGCTTACCATGCTACCACCACACAAATGTTAGAACATTTTCTTTAATATTACACCTCTACACCTCTTTAAAGTGTAGTTAAATGGGAATTTCTCGGATGGATAGTATGACTTGTTGCAAAAAATAACCAACATAAATAAACAATTACTGTAAAAAGAGTGAAATAAATAATACAAACAAAAATATTTATATTTTTAATAGTAAATAGGCAATGTTAGTAATATGCTGAAAAAGCGACAATTTCTACGGCAGTAACATTATACTATTCTAGCATAGTTCATCCGAAAACAAACTTAGGCATCGTAAAGTAGTTTTTGAAACGAGGAGTGTTTAACATTTATAATATCTGAGCTCCATACAAACTGACATTTTATGGGGATTACCACCAAAACCAAGCCAGCCCCAGGCTGTCTCTTTGTGGTGCGCAGTCAAACAATGAGATACACCGAAACATCGAAATTAAGTTCAAACGAAATCACCTCGAGGAAATCACGTCACTCATCACTTAGTTCAAAACATGGTTCTAACTGTTATGTTCATTTGGAAACTAAGAAGACAATGACATTAAATAGGTTTTAGAAGTCTTTGTAGCAAATTATTTTTCTCATAATTACCATTTAGCACGAAGTTAATCTCATATAGCGACCGTAACACATTTATAAACTATTTTAAGCCTTTGGATCAGGAATTATTAGAATAATGGAAGTAAGTTTGGAACAAGGGAATTGAATTCAGTCATTAAAAAATTAGTTCTTTTATTATAATAATTTCTTATTCAATAATATAACGCTCCTTACTACTTTGATCTAAATCCTGTGTGAAGTTTCAAATTTTTTAAATACGAATCTGAATCTAACTTAAGTTAGTTCTAGAGTTTAGATTCCTAATCTTAATATATGGAATTTTTTGAATATAATTTAAAACTTTAGATCCAATTAGATAGACACATCCTTATTAGTTATAGTTTGATACAGAAGTTGTATCTAAAAGTTAAACTTAAAATAATTTATCTTTTTAAAAAGCTAGTATAAATCTCTTATTTACCTGCATAAAGAGACATGAAAATTTCATAATAATTATGAAACTATACTCATTCATTATTTAAAATTGGTTTGATAGCCTTATTTTTCACTGTACTGAATACAAAAATAATTAAACTTATTTTTATATTTATATTTGATTTAGTAACATCTAACCATAAAATATCAGAATCGAAGCATTTTCATTTTAAAACATTTGAGTCGGGTTCAACTTGGAACCTTTTATTCGAGTCAAATTCAACTCGTAACATTTTCATTTAAAAATATTCGATCTACTGTAGACGTAATTTGAGCTAGTAAGTAATGAGTCAGATTCTATTAGAAATTGAAAATCTTGGACTAAACCCACAAGCTTAAATTATATCAACGTTTGATTTCATTATAGAATATATATACTTTTTAAGTATTGAAGTATATTTAATGCATCAGTGCTCAACTTACAAACTAAGGCTAAGAGGAACACACATGACGCTAAACATCTAAATTTTGTGCCAATAGCTATGTTAAACGCTTGGAAAGGAACGAATAAACCTACATACATATTTTGACCAACCTGGGATTAAACAAATCTCTTATAGACTTGAAGCCATTGTCAAAATAATCCTTATCATGACAAAAAACTAAAATAATTTAAGTTTTAGTTTTATATTTAAGTTGATTATCATTTATAGGCTATTTCCAATACGTATTGGTTTTTAAAATAAAGTCATATAAAAGACAATTGAAAAACAAATACATAAATAACCATGAAAATATTGTTAAAACTATCTATAAATAATTACTAATTAATGGATTGTGCCATTGTTAGAAATATATAATTTTTCTCATTTATATTGAACATATTAATATAACGTTTGCACAATTCAATTTGTAGATGGTAAGATACTGTAAGATTCAGATAGGAGGAAACCTACTTCTGTGGCTGCATTGTCCAAGGCGTCACTGTTGTTTTAGACTGGACTACCAATAACAGAGAAATCAGGGTTCGAATACCGGTCAGGTGTATTGAGTATCATTTTTACAAAATTGTTTTCCACCCTCATTCCATGCTAATGTGTGTACACTTGATGTAAATTCAACTTTCCTCATCCCTAGATCATTAGCGTAATTAGTACACATGCGTATAACCCAGGAGTTCCCAAACTTTTTTGAGACCGCACCGCCCTTCACGTGTAAGATTTCCTGCGCAACGCCCCTGCAGTACCCAATATTTAAAATAATTACACATATTCAATTTGATGGATTTTTAAAAAGAAAATGGTCGTTTACATTAATAGCTTGTATTATTTTAAATGTAAAAATACAAAATTAGAACAAAATTAGAGAAATGAATAAGAATGAATTAGAGTGGACATATTTTTGTTGTACATAATCTTATATGTAGAATTTGATCTTAATGACGAAACACGTATTTTTTTGTAAGATGTATTCCATTATTTAAAATATGTACGAGTACACGTATTGAAAATTTGCATGATGCATTTCACTAAACAAGTTTTAGTTTTTCCTTGTATTATAGCCGCGATGCCACGGACAAAAATCGGTGACGCCCCAGGGCATCGCGACGCACAGTTTGGGAACCCCTGGAATAACCTGAACAGGGAGTAAGACGCAGTGCTAAAAATAAAGTAAAAATAACCTCTGTCATAATTTTTTGTGGTCAACATTAATAATATGTTAATATATTATTAGTATTATTTAGTATTTGTATTAACTATCATTAGTGACAGCTACAGATCTCATGACTTAACGTATGAATTTAAATAAACTGCTATAGTAAATTTTGTAACTACCGAAAAGGTTTCTTACTGTCCAAATCAAACTTATGCGTAATTTGGAGTCCACTACATTCGGGGGATAATTTAGGTGCATCAATAGTTTAAAAACTGTCACTGATGACGATCAATAAATGTGATTTTATATCACCTGTCACACAAGTACGTGCTGAGGTTCTGAAAGACGCAGAATGCCCCCACACACAGGTCAGCCACTGCGAGGTTTGCCAGGAAGAAGTTGGTGATGGAACGAAGTCTTCGAGATAGAGTCACCACCAGGATTACCAACAAGTTACCTACAACAAAGGAGGTATTGCATTATCTACAAGCTACTTTAAAAAAAACACAGACCAATGTGTCACGATTTGATGAACTATTTTCTACAATACAAGTTTTTAAATTATATCAAGTCATATACATCACAGCTTAATCCATAATATATTGCAGATTATATACAACACACACTGATATATAAGCAATTACACATATTTACCGTCCAACTTTTTCCCACAAACATCTTCTCTGGCCAACACTTTTCCTGACCAACAACTTTCCTGGCCAATACTTTTCCTGACCAACAACTTTCCTGGCCAATACTTTTCCAAACTAACACCTTTATTGACCAACACTTTTACTGACCAACATTTTTCGTGGCCAACACTTTTCCTGACCAACAACATTCCTGGCTAACACTTATTTCATCCAGCACCTTTCAAGCACGTCTAACATTTTTGAAGACGGAAACATTTGCCAACAGATATCTTCCTCGACCAAAATAACACAAGTTCTATTTTGGAAAAAGTATACTGATTGAATTAGATTACAAAAATTATCTTATTCAGTATACAATACAGTTAATTATTAATTAAGTAATGTAATATAAAATACCAGATGATATAATTCGTTAACCTTCCAATACTTTAAATTGTATGTATGTACAGTACATTATATGGTTCACTATTATAAGATTTTTATTAGTTTGATTTAATAAAAACGATTAGAAAATGCTGGTTTTCATTTGTTATCAAACACACTATAAGTCGGTAAATAATTCTATGTTTTGTCTAAAATTATTTAGTGAAAAGATCTAGAGCTGATGAAAAAGTACATAAGGTAAACATTTTATAGAGTTACATTACTGTTTTATAACATAAGACAAAATCATTTAGGAAGAAAATCGAGTTTTAAAGTGTGACGGTGAGACAGTAGCAAGATTCTTTAAAATATAAAATATATAGCTGAAAGGAAAGATTACTGTGAATAGTTCGCAGTAGATTAGCAGAAGGAACTCGTTAGCATTTATATGAGAAACTTGTTTAAGTAATATAGTAATATTGAGATTCAGTTAAAAAAACTTCAAAGCGATCACCAACAAAGTAAGGCGAAAAAAAAAAATCCTCCTTTAAAAGAATTTCTGAGCTCTAGCCTTTCTCGTACCTAGCTAAGATTAAAATGTAGAATATTTTTTAAAGTTAAAGTAAAATAGTTCAAAGTTTTATTTGATATTTACAATTAATTAAGTTTAAAATTTGGGATAGTCTTTACATTCCTTCGAATCCAATTATAGTTTAAATATTATATATATGTCAGGGGCACGAGCTTAAAATGGCAACGATGGGAGGGACGGGGAATTTTAAAGTGAAGTATGTGTTAGATCTTCACTTAACTGTTCATCACACTTATTTCACTAGAATGTGTGAGTTTCATCTTGGATAGTTTAATGAATGTGACTATTACTATTGGGTTTATTAAAATACATTGACTAATTCACAGCCATCATAATGCCGTTCACCTGTCCTTCGGTCATCTGTGACCTCAAATCACAATTTATATTTCGGCCTAAGTCCGCAAAAATTCTTAAACGGTGTCACATAAAAACACGCTCATGGCCAGAGTTTAAGATACTTTTTCCTGACAATTATTCATAATTGGGCAACTGCCCACACTAGACTGCCTAAATCACTGTCTTAACCAAGTCTTAACCAATATCGTACTCATGGCGCTTAAGGCACACCGTCGCTGAACTCAACACATTTTCCCGACACTCTCGACAATAACTGTATACAACTGACTGGAAACAACTCCCCAAAGCTCTGCTCTAGGATACTGTTTAGCCTTTATTTCTTTATTTCTTTATTTTTTATTATTTTAATATACATTTCATTATTGCTTACTTAATTAAATATTTCTTATATTAATTCACTATTATTTTATAAAACTATCACATTTTTCTGTCTACCGCTTTTTTCATTAATTTATTTTTGTAAGAGTGGTACATTTTGCTTTATTATGTTTTTACGCGCGTTTCTTCTTTAGTTTACGCAAAGTGTTTTTCTCAAAGGTGGATGTGCGTCACCACTGCGGCTCAACTTCTCAGTCTCTTTTCGTGTTTTGCACTCTCTTTCGTTAAATCAAATAATCCCGTACTCATCCTAACAAGATCATCTCATAACAGCCCCAGGTAGGCCTACTTAGGTCACTGACATCTGATCTTCAGCAGCATGTAGGATCTCACCATGTCTACTCAAGCAAACGATTAAATATTTCTCTCTCAATCAAATTAAAATCAGATACACAAACTATTTTCTGCTAACTAGGAGATCCCTTCGATGACGGCTTAAAGCACCAACCACTGAGCTTCTATTCACATCATAAAATCATGCGATACATGGAACAGCGATTCCTACTGTCTAAACTAGACGAAACGGTCATGGGACTACGTGTGGATTCGAGAGGAAATGGCTCCTATTTCAACCCCTTAGTTTTAACTTACAAGCTGACCGGTGATGAATATACTTACAATATATACCAAACTCTTTCAGAATAAAATCACTAAGCAGAGAGATTCACATAGGGCTTATTCTACACGATTTATTTATTATCAAGCTGAAGGTTAGGATAAAGTTTATTGGAGATAAATAAATAACGTTACCAGTAAAACAATTATGCTCCCTTCTTGGTATACAACTTTAAAATAAAATTAATTAAAGATTGTATTGCATAACAATTTTTATTCAATATATTACATTGTGTTGGAAATAAAAAAATGTAAAAGGATATATAGTAATAATATTATGATAATTTGAAGAAACTTTACAGAAAATACAAATATATTTTTGTGGTCAACTCTAATAACCTTTTACTATATTATTAGTATTATTTTATAAGTACTGATATTATCTATCAAAAGGCACGACTGCAGGTCACATGACTTGATGTATAAAGATGCGAAAGTGGATCTAGTCACTTTTATAGCCAATAGAGATATTCATTCATAAGAAAATGGGGGTATAGTCTTTCTTTCGATTATTAATTTTACATTTAAAATAAGCACTTTATTTAATAATCCGACACTTTAGATCAGTCAGTAGCGTGTCTGTCCACTGAGCTAAGGGTCATGGGCTCAACTCCCGGAATGGCTGAAAACTTATCGATGATATAAATATATGTTTACCCCTGTAACATTGATAAATTGACAGCCGGGGACTGGATGCTGTGCCTGTCCTAGTCTTGAATTAGATTCTTAGCCATTTGAAGCTAGCCTAGCAAGTCAGTACTTGAAAATATTTGGCTTGAATAAAAAACTGACCTAGGTCATAAGCTGGAAATAATAATTGATGTAAAATTTAACTTTAATAACATACTCCCTGGGTACTGTTCGCTCTGGATAAATTTGACCTAACTATGCCAGTTAAAAAGTTACTTAAAATATCATAAAAGGAGCAAGTTAATATGAACCAACATTAGCAAGCACGTCCACAAATATAAAAATAATCGTTATTCGGAGAGTGTCTGGATGCTACTATGACATTTCCCGATTTCTTGAAAAAAGAGGTTGAGAATTCTAAAAATAGGGTTTAGTTTTAGCTTTGTAAAAAGAATCATATAAAACGTTTAAAATATGGCAAGTATTTAATACTAATACAAATCCTGATGTAAAATAATAAAGCTTACTTTGGCGTTTGGGTACTATGAATATTAACTTATAGTATAATATTTAAATCAGGTACTATACTTAGCTTGTTATCACAATTATGTAGGGGGAACCAAAACCACTATATTTTTAAAACCTTAAATATCAAATAATGCAATTATAGTTTATAATATAATATATTTTATCTTAGGGGTTTAGTCTTTTCACCGGACGATTGTGTGTAAGCACGCGCGTGGACAAACACACACATACGCACACATGAATGAACGCACACATACACACGCACGCACATGCACACATATGCACACACATACACGCACACACGCACATACACACAATATAATTATAAATAAATGGTACGGTGTACCACACAGATTATCTCGCTCCTTTACCTAAAAATTTAAATATTTGCTTAAAATCTCATAGCATGTGTGAAAACAACTTTGGTGGTCACATAGTTTAAGGCGTTACTTTCGCAGTAGATTAGACTGCCGATGACGGGGAGAACAAGGTTCGATCCCGATCGGATGCACTGACTTAGGTTTTTTGAAAATGGTTTTCCCCTCTCTCTACATGCAAATGTTGGTAAACTTCCTCTAAATACAGTCTCCCTAAAACCATTATCGTAATTAGGACATAAGCGTGTAACCAGAACGGGTAATAAGACGCGGTGCTAGAAAAATATATATGTGAAGTACAATAAAATTCATTGTTGCGGAAACAAAATAAAATAACATTTTTCCAAAGAAAATAAATAATATAATTTACATTGTTACATAACCGTATTAAAAAAGAGAAACACATTTGTCCACCAAATGCATAAAAATAATTTTTTTATTTCCCAGTTCACAAATTAAATATACACATAGGTACTTTATATTCGTTAGGATTCGGAAACAATTGGCTTGATACAAATATATTTCAAATAAAAGTTTTTTATTTGTAATATTATGACAATATTAAACAGTTAAAATATTTTTTATCTTAAATAGTTGCGGAGATAAGGAAAATGAAAATTGATATTTTGTTTATAGTGCTAAACAGTGCCTAAATAGGAAATTTATTCATAATTGTTACAGTGAAACTTGAGAAAATATTTTTAAAATCTTTCTTTTCATTCAACTTCCCTTAGTTTTAGGGTTGGATATATAATTACAAAACATCCTTGGGATAGCCTAATAGAAACTTAAGCTACCAAGGGTATCGGTAAAATGGTTTCACTTTAGGCTGAGAAACAAACGCACAAAGAGAAATACATCAGGAAAACCAATTTTTCGGTTTCAGGAGGTCTTGAAACGCCGACATTTGTCAAAATATCGAGCTCGATTCTTTAACAATTACAATACTTCTCTCTCACAGAGATCGAGGGAAATTAAAAATTAATACCTATCTTAGAAAATCTCACGAGAAAACAAGTCAAGGCGGGCTTAAATTGAGATTGAAGGTTGGTTGGCCTGTAAACAAAAACAAAGGAGGAAGGTAACGAGATTAATAAAGATTTGTTCATATTTAATAAACTTTATTGCTTTACATGTCTAATGTGTTTATGGTTTAAAAGAATTAAGTACAAATAACCTTTTTATATCATCATAGCTTCCTTAGACGCAACAGTTAAACCCATATTAAATATTTTTGTTATATTCCATTGTCAATGCTTTAGTACTTTAATATACATTTTAGCGCTTTAAAAACATACAGTATATTCTTTTACTCTACATACATGTTGAAGTAATTGAAAAAAATATTTGGTTTCATGGATTAATGGTTATTTCTAAGGGAATAGCGTAGAAACATTAAAAATATGATGTATTTATTTCTCAATTTTTTTAAATTTTTCTCAAATCAATCATAAAAACCAAGTATAAAGTGATATTTGATTTGAAAAAATTTAAATTTAACCTTTTTTTAAATGTATTAGAGGCTATTCATATTAAAAAATATCTTATTTTTGATTTCAGTTTTTCTAGTAGACAAAATAAAATTGTCATTGTATATGTATTTTTTTAGAATCAATTTAATTAATTTCATTCAGATTTTTCACGATTATGGGAATTTTGTTGATGAAAGCTTGGAGAAACTCCCAAACGTTTTCTGGGGCTAAACTCTACGAGGTAATGACAGAACCAGTTTTTCTCAATTCTTATCTTCAGTATTGGATTTCACAGATATTGTTGTATTCTTAATAAAATGTTTCCTATCATTGTTTACAATCAATAAAATTTTTTTGTAACAATAGTTGTGACGTGGTAGATAACATTTTATTAAATAAATGGTACGGAACTCCGCACGGACTTTCTCGTTCTAGTGTTTAAAAATGGAGATATTTACTCAAAACACGTAATATATACGAAACGAAATAATATATACTAGCAAACCCCAGCATAAATTGCACTATACTTATGTAAAACATTTTATTATTGAGTCCCGGTTTTAAACTTTATAATTTTATTTTTAAAGAATTAATGTCCTCATTTGTATGTTGGGAACAATAAAAAAAGATCAATATTGGGTCCACAAGAGTCAACACTTCGTATTAAAATTTCAACTTCCAGTTAAAAGTTTCGAATTTTTATTAGGTGCTTCAAATCTTCATGCCATCGCATTGCTATTAAATTTCTTATTTATAAATTTTGACCAATAAAAAATGTAAATATTAACTATTGAGTATAGAATGGAGGTATATCATTGTTGCACAAACATTTCTCCTAAGAGGTTTAAGCAAAAACAACATAAATTTTTGAGAGACTTACTTATATTTAATTAATATATGGCATTGGAGAATTATTGCGTTAAAACTTAAGTAGTATTTCTTTACTACTAAAGCTTACTAAATTGTATTAATATATTTGCCAATATCTCAGAAACTGTTGGTTTCATAAAAATATATTTCTTATAAAAGTTTTTTTATTTTTGATATTACTACAATTTTGCAATGATCAGTTATTTTGTATCTCAAATAGTTGCGGAGATACGGAAATTTATGCCTCTGTAAAGTACCCTAAAATTCATTTTCATGGGAAAATGAAAATATCCAGATTATTTATACTCTTAATCAACGCCTAGATACGAGTTTTAATAAAAATCGTTAGAGCGGATTTTGAGAAAATCGATTTTTTCTCTTTTCACCCTTTATTAAACTACTATTAATTTTAAGTTAAAACAGACACACAGACAAAAAGCATTGCAAAGACCACATTTTAGGATTCGGGGTGGGGGG